>AFQZ01000936.1:0-20778 GCA_000222935.2 Aciculosporium take MAFF-241224
ACCTCTGTTTATTATACTTGCTTATTAAGTAAGAGACTTCTAATACTGCTGTGGGATAGTATTAGGTATAATTAGGCGTGCCTTCTTATATCTAGCTATACCTTACAATAAATACTAAGGCGCTTCTTATAACTCTTTTAGATTTTATAAAGCTATAGGTTATAATGTTGCCTATAAGTGTGAATTCGGAGGCATTAATATTCTTTTCCTTATTGCTAAGAATAATCACGTAGCTAAGTTATAAGCTAAGGTCTTTATTATTAGTAAAGAAGCTATTAATAAAAACATATAGGGAGGCATTTTCTAGTAAGAAAGGCACGTAGTAAAGTCTATAAGTCTGATTGTTAATTTGCCACTTAAGCCTCTTATTAAGCTTTGTTATATTATTAGGTTCTGGTTATTAACTTTAGGTAGTAATAGAAAGATTATAAGAGGCTTTAGGTTAGCAGATAAGAGTAATGTATACACCTTAAGCCCTCTGCTTAATCTATTAAGCTTAATTATTTTAGTTAACTTCTAATAACTTTTTTCCTTATGCCTTTTATTATAGGAAAAAGGTGTTATTATTAGCTTCGCTTAAAATATAACTATTAAACATTAATGGTATTGATTTCTCTAGGCATTGCTTTAGCTTTATAAGAAATCCAGCATTTTTTAACTTAACTTCTTTATAATTAAAGAATTTAGTATTGCTAAGGCCTAGTGTGTTATTAGTCTGCATTTTAATAAGTTTAAAATAAGAGCTTTTCTTTAAAGAAATAAGAAGACATAAGTTATAGGTAGAAGTAATTATCTAAAGCTTCTAATAATAATAATTAAAATACGTCGACTACTAATATATGCCTGCTTCCGTAATTCCGTAAAGCGGCTTTATTATAACTATAATAACATCTAGCGGGTAGAGGTATGCAATCTATGCTAAAAGCTTTGTAAGGATTGTATAATTAAGCTTTGTCTGTAATTATATATATGCTTAGGTAATATCCCTTAACTAAGCCATAATGCCTTCTCTTTTTAATAATAAAGCAAGAGTAACGATAAGCCTCTAGCTAGCTCTTTAAATTATCAGGGACTGCGTAAGGATAACCTCTTTCCCATGGTCGCTATAGCCTTAAATGATACATCGCGATTTTTCGTATAGGGAATTAGTTGCTTATGTAAAGAAAGTTGTGAACATAAGGGTTTCTTGTGCTTCTCTATCGCTTTATGCCTTTTCTTCTTTAGAGGCAATAAATACTGCGTTCTAGGCAGCCTTTTTATGTTTATTGTTATCCCTGCTATCTAAGGGTAATAACTCTTTATCTTTACCTTTAAATGCTTATAAGAATACATGAAATTCGCGTTTAAAAGGAGGGGATTTATACCTTTAGTTACTTTACTAAGTTTCTTTTACTTTCTTTTATTTAGAGATAGAATGGTTAGTTAACTAACATCCTTCTTTATAATAGATAAAGCATTTCTTAGATCCAGCTTTATTTTAGGGTTAAGAAGCTTATAAATATCGTCAGTTAGTAAACAAGACTATATTAGTACTTAGGGTAGTGTTTTAAGGTTAATACTTGCTTTCTCTTATAATCCATTAGCTTGTAAATGATTTTGAAACAGGTTTTATTATATCTTTTATTATAAGGCAGTAGTAAATATCACTAACTATGCCTTTATAGGTATTAGTTTAAATGTAAGTTATTTAGTTAAATTTAGGGCTATCTTAAACAGATATTTCTAGTTAGCGCCTAAGGATTATTATTCATGTACGCTAGGTAGCTAGAGCTACTAACTAGTTTATCAACTAACTTCTTAATATAGGAAAAACCCTAAGATAGGGGAGAAAACCTATATTTTTCTATATAGCTACTGCTAAGCCTTTAATATAAAGTCTTTATTGTTTTTAACCATTAGTATGAAATATCTGCTAGTTCCCTCAGAACTGCAGATAATAACAGAAGTGTGGTCGTGCTTTATATAAAAGGTTAGTATATTAGTAAAAAACCCCTTATAAGCACCTCCCCTCCTAATCTAGCTCTTCCTCCTTTATTTTATTATTTCTATTACCTTTAGTCCTATTCTTAGCCTTAATATTATATATCTGCCATGTCTTATAAAGCTCCTCCACTAATCTATACTGCTAAAGTCGCCTAGTTAAGAGCACCCACTTTGTAATATTTAGTGCTAGCTTCTTATTATTAAGCACTGCTTTAAGTTCCCGTGGGTCTCTTATTATAAGCACTACTAGGATTAGCCTTAAATGGTTATGTTCTAGGTATGATAGAATAAGGTAATAAATATCCTTATCTCCTTCCTAGTATTAACATATTAGTAATATTACCTTAGGCACCTATCTATTATAAAGGAAGGCATTTAGCCTTATTTTTTCTATTTAAAGCTGTACTAAGGCTATAGATTTATACTTTAGCAGGCTATTATAAAGCCTTGCTATCTTTTTTATACTTTTAAAGTTAGGTTCCTTATTTACTACTATTACTTTTACCTATTCTCTTCTTACTTAAGCCTTATACCTTTGCTATATCTACTGTTTTTCCCACTCCCTTTCTAATTCCTGTCTAGCTATAAGGCTGCTAGGGAGGGGGGGGGGGCATTAGGAAATGCCTTATAGTAATTGTATTAGCAGCCTCTTCCTTAGCATTATAGCTATAATACTATTAAATTACAGGCCTGTTATATCTTCTTACCTATACTACTATCCTTAAGTCTTTAGTAAAATTATTACTTAATATAATTAAGGTACAGATTTACTTATAGTACTACTGCTTCTATCTTTAAGAGTATTACTAGTATTGCCTTATATGCCCTTATAACCTGCCTTAAGTATTTATTCTATTCCCTTATAAATACCTTTACTACCCCCTATGCTACCCCTTTTAACTTACTATAGGTGTGGTATATCCTAGCTTTATAGGCTATTATGCTTCTTATTACCTATATATAAAGGGATCTTATATACTCTAGTCGGCATCCCTATGTAAACGTAGCTAGCGCTGTAAGTGCTAACTTCTGCCGTTACAATTTAGCATTCACCTTCTCTATGTGGGTTGACCAACGAAGCTTCCGATGCCTAAGGATTATATCTTTCTTAGAGGGGGGGTAAAGACTATTAAATAGGTCTAAGAGCTGTTGAATTATTAATTCCAAACATTTAAGTTTAGTCTTTATTAGATTTTTAGCTATAATACAATAAAACTTTATCTCTTAGAATTATATTTAGTAGAATTTTTAATTTTCTTTAGTTTTAAAGTTTTCCTTTATCTGCTTAGTTATTGTTGGAATCGCTCGTCTTAAGGATGGAAGGGATACACGATAGTAACCGGGAATTGTGGGTCATACGCACAATACGCGTGCCCTGATTGGCTGGATTACTATATTATGTGACCTAGGGCAGTACTATGGCTATAACACCATACTTCTGCATTATTCCTCTCTTTTCCCTTTAAATAATTATAAGAATATAGACATCAGACCTTTATTACCCCTCCTGTTATTACTACAGCAATCATACCCTATAAAACTAGCACTGATTAGTAGTTATTATAACTACAGATTAGCCAGGAATTAACAGAAGAAACGAACTTCTAATATAACGCACTTATTTACTTAATTGCGCAGAATCCGTTATTTGTGCTACCTAAAAGCAACTTTTTCTATTATTATTAACTTTTGCTACTTATTTATAATTATTAAGAAAGTTTCTTTATAGAATTTACCCCTTATTATTAACTTACTACTAGTTTATAATTAAAGTATCTTCTTTGCCGTCTATTACAGAGAAAATACTAAAAATAGCTTTAACTTCCACTACTAGAGCTAATTAACCTATTTAAGACTCCCTTCCTACAAAACTCTAAAAGTATTCTAACTACTTTACAGAGAAATAAGCCGAAGCTAATAAATAAATTAACCCTAAAAAAGCTATAACTTCCGAACTCTATAACAAATTTGCCTACTATGTTAACTAGTATAAATTTAGTAATTAGTAAGGTACTAGGTTTTTGTTTATATACTAAGAAGACTTTAAAGAATAAAATGCTAATATTTTTAAAAAGATTACCCCTAAGGTCCGACAAGTACTTTAAGATATTCTTTAAGATTAAGAAATTAATATATAAGAAGGATTACAAAGACTAATTAACCATATACTTGCTAATTTAGTTAGTATAAATAATTCTGTCTTTTTTCCTAATAGAAAGCTCCTGACAGGAAACAACACCATTAATACATTAATATTAATAATAACCTTACCTTCCCCTAACCCTCTTAACCCTCCTACTAAAGAAATAATAATAAAAATAACAATCCCCTCTCCCCTAAAATAACAAACTATATTAAAGGAAATTACTAATATAGACTAAAAAGCCTTAAACTCCCTTACTAGAGTTTATAATAAGGAAAACAAGTATTTTAAAGCACTTTTTAACTTTATGTATTCTAAAGTCCTAATCTTTAAGGATATCTGCATAGTATAAAGAATTTCACCTAAGTTATACCTGTTTATACTATTAATAATACTTATAGGCAATACCTATAAGTATTACCTTAAGAAATTTAGTAAAAGACTTATTTTATTTAATATAATAACTAAGCAGATAAAGGAAAACTTTAAGACTAAAGAAAATCAAAAATTCTACTAAATACGATTTTAAGAGATAAAGTTTTATTGCATTACAGCTGAAAATCTAATAAAGACTAAACTTAAATGTTTGGAATTAATAATTTAATAGCTCTTAGACCTATTTAATAGTCTTTACCCCCCCTCTAAGAAAGATATAATCCTTAAGTGCTAACTAGAAATATCTGTTTAAGATAGCCCTAAATTCAACTAGATAACCTACATCTAAACCAATACCTATAAAGGCATAGTTAGTAATATTCGCCGCTGCCTTATAACGAAAGATATAATAAAACCTGTTTTAAAATCATCTATAAGCTAATAGATTGCAAGAGAAAGCAAGTATTAACCTTAAAACACTACCCCAAGCACTAACATGGTCTTGTTTACCAACTAACGATATTTACGAGCTTCCTAACCCTAAAATAAAGCTAGATCTAAGAAATGCTTTATCTGTTATAAAGAAGGATGTTAGTTAACTAACTATTCTATCTCTAAATAAAAGAAAGTAAAAGAAACTTAGTGGAGCAACTAAAGGCATAAATCCCCTCCTTCTGAATGCTAATTTTACGTATTCTTATAAGCATTTAAAGGTAAAGATAAAGAGTTATTACCCCTGGACAGCAGGGATGAGAATAAACACAAAAAAGCTACCTAGAATGCAGCATTCATCATCTCTAAAGAAGAAAAAGCATAAAGCGATAGAGAAGCACGAGAAACCCTTATATTTATAACTTTCTTTATACAAGCACCTAATCCCCCTCTCTTTTTTGCCTTAACTATAAATTTCCTGTAAGATAACATCTTTAAACACACGTTATTTATTAAAGACCCTTATAACTGCAATACTAATAAAACCACACAAAAGCAGATATTTCTTGTAGATTTATAATATACCGCGGAAACGTTTTATAGTATCCTCCTAGATACTAGAGCAGCCGGAATTTTAACTACTGGCTAAGGTTAAGTCAAAGCCTTAATGCGCCTTATAACAGACCTTATAATTAAGCCTTCTTCTAACTAGAGAACTATCAACTTTAGTGCTAGAAGTGTGACCTTAAATGGCATTTTAAAGCTTCCTATAATCTTTAGTATGATTTCTTTTTATGTTCTTAATAGTGCTATGCCTTTTCTATATTTTATTATAAATATGGATAGAATAGGTGTTAAGCTTAATAATTTTAAGAACCTCTTTATTTAAGGAGAAAAGAAAGTACTTATTATTAGAAAATAAGAACATCCTTAGTAGATAATTAGTTCCCAAGAACCTGCCGTCTTTATACTCTTAAAAGTAGAAATTTACTAACTTTATTATTAATTTAGCTACCCTTTAATCAACTAACTGCACAACCTTCTTGCCAAGGCTAGTAAAGATTTCAACAGAGCTGACATAGGAAAAATCACATATGCCTGTTACTAATATTAAATAAACGCTAAGGCTCTAAGTAGATTTAAGTTCACTCTTAAAGATAATCTTAAATTTAACTATAAGGTTCTTGTTAATATTATGTAAATTAATAAAAAGCCTATTCTCTATATTATTAACTTAGTAACTTTATTTTAAGCTGCTTGCTTTCTTAGACCCTAACAATAAAAAGCTTAAGATATCTGGAACGCCCTTAAGGAATGTTAGATTAACACATATCTTAGTCCCCCAGACTGGATAATCCATAATACTAGAAGAAACTTTGCTTTTAGTGAATTTAGGCATTTAGCTTAACTATTATTAATTAATATTAACAAAGTCCCCATTAAAGCATATAATAGCATTAGAAAACTTAAGCAATATTACGCCTCTCTTTAAAGAGCATATAATATTATTAAGACTAAAGCTTATAGTCTTCTCTTAAAAAAGCAAATGCTTTAAATAGCTATTAAAGCAGTTAACGACTCTACTGGCCTAAATAGTCTTATTTTAACCCTTTTAGTCTTTAGAATATATCTAAGGATAATAAATAATTCTCCCCTAAGCCTTAAAGTTGCTTAAAGAGCTAAGATGCTTTAAAAAGCAATAGATAAAGTAAGGTGTAGCCTTATAAGGCGTTAAGTTAATAATACCCTTAACACTTAAAATAGCCTAATAACCCTGCTAATATATAATCTCCCCTTAAACTCTAATATATAAGTTTATTATAAGAAAGGTAAATAGACTAGCTTATATAAGCTTCTTTTAATAAAAGGAGAGACTTATATTATTAAGATGCCTTACAGCCCTATAAAGTTTTAATTTATAGTTATTAAGCTATATATCACTTTACCAGAAGCAAAGACTTCTTATAAGGATGACTAAGCTTAAAATAAGGAAGCTATAGGAATAGCTTTAACCTCCTAAGAAGGGCAAGGCCTATGCCTAAACAACCCAGACCAGGAAAATGCCAAGATTAACGAGATTATTTACAAGACTTCCCCCGATGAAATTGTTTATAAGACTCCCCCCAATAACCCTATAAATCTAATATAAAGAGGCCGTAGAAGACCTTGGAAATACCCTTGACCAGAAGCTTTTCTTATAGAGAAAGAAAAGGCAGATTTTTAACTTGCAATTGACCTCTGTGTGTAAGGAAAGATAACCATGCCTGGAGAACTATTTAAACTCTCTAACAAGGCCGAGATTAACACTCTACTAGCGAGAAATGTGTTTGAATTTATTTAATTTAACCCTTAAAAGCATGAAAACAAGAGACTCTTTAGTTTATAAATAGTACGTAAGATTAAGGGCAAAGTAACTAATTCCTTATATAAAAAATCACAATGTATTATTTAAGGCCATAGCAACCGTAGGAAAGAGGTTATCCTTATACAGTCCCTAATAATTTAAAGAGCTAGCCAGAGGCTTATCGTCGCTCTTGCTCCATTACTAAAAAGAGAAGACATTATGGCTTAGTTAAGGGATATTACCTAAGCATACGTGCAATTACAGATAAAGCTTAATTGCATAATTCTTACAAAGCTTCTAGTACAAATTGCACACCTCTACCCGCTAGATATCATTATAGTCGTAATAAAGCCGCTATATGGAATAGCAAAAGCAGGCATGTATTAGTAGTTAATGTATTTTAATTATTATCGCTAAAAACTCCAGATAATTACTTCTACTTACAACCTATGTCTACTCATTTCTTTAAAGAAAAGCTCTTATTTTAGACTTATTAGAATGCAGACTAATAACACATTAGGCCTTAGTAATACTAAATTCTTTAATTATGAAGAAGTTGAATTAAAAAATGCCGGATTTCTTATAAAGCTAAAGCAATGCCTAGAGAAATTAATACTATTAATGTTTAATAGTTGTATTTTAAGCGAAGCTAATAATAATATCTTCTTCCTATAATAAAAGGCATAAGGAAAGAAGTTATTAAAAGTTAACCAGGATAATTAAGCTTAATATATTAAGCAAAGGGCTTAAGGTGTATACATTGCTCTCATCTGCTAACCCAAAGCCTCTTACGATCTTTCTATTACTGCCTAAAGTTAATAACCAGAACCTGATAATATAACGAAGCTTAATAAGAGGCTTAAGTGGCAAATTAATAATCAGACTTATAGACTTTACTACGTGCCTCTCTCACTAGAAAATGCCTCCCTTTATGTTTTTATTAATAGCTCCTTTGCTAATAATAAAGACCTTAGCTTGTAAATCGGCTATATAATTATTCTTAGGAATAAGGAAAGGAATATTAATGCCTCTGAATTCACGCTTATAGGCAACATTATAACCTATAGCTTTATAAAATCTAAAAGAGTTATAAGGAGCGCCTTAGCATTAAAGCTATATAGAATGGTCTAAGGAGTTAATATTGCTTATGTAATAAGTATAACTTTAAGGATTATTACTAATTAATTAAACAAGCTAAACATTCTAATCATAATATATACTAACTCTTTTTTATTATATAAGTGTATTATTAAGTTAGGCACTATAAAGGAGAAAAGGCTTATAATTAATATTAAAGCGCTATAATAGTTATATAAGTAAAGGGAAATCGCGGAAATCCGATGGATAAATAGCCATAATAACCTTACTAACATAATAATAAAGGCTTCCTTAAATAAAAGCCTTAAGACCTTTGTAACTAAGAATAAGGCTTAGATTTAAGTAGAAGGTTAGGTAAAGAGACTAGTATTAAGCATTAAAGCCAAAGCTGCTTAAGCATGTAATAAAGAGTTCAAATTTAATGAATCTAAACGCGATTAATTAAGGGACTTTAAGGATGCTCTAGACTAGGGAAAAGTCATTTATTTAGTGTTTTAGAGTAATTCCTGTTTTTTAATAAAGAAAGAGTTTACAAGTGTTAGAATTACTTGTCTTAAGGATAGAAGGGATACATGATAGTAACTGGGAATTATAGGTTATATGCACGATGCGCGTGCCCTGATTGGCTGGATTACTATGTTATGTGACCTAGGGCAGTACTGTGGCCACAACATTATACTTCTATATCGTCCCCCTCTTTTCCCTTTAGATAATTACAAGAATATAGACATTAGACCTTTGTTACCCCCCCCGTTATTGCTACAGCAATCACACCCTGTGAAACCAGCAGTTATTATATTAAATAAAATAAGTCTTTTACTAAATTTCTTAAGGTAATACTTATAGGCATTGCCTATAAATATTATTAATAGTGTAAACAGGTATAACTTAGGCAAAATTCCTTATACTATATAAATATCCTTAAAGATTAGGACTTTAGAATATATAAAGTTAAAAAGTGCTCTAGAATACTTGTTTTCCTTATTATAAACTCTAGTAAGGGAGTTTAAGGCTTTTTAGTCTATATTAGTAATTTCCTTTAATATAGTTTATTATTCTAGGGGAGAGGGGATTATTATTTTTATTATTATTTCTTTAGTAGAAGTGTTAGAAGGGTTAGGGGGAGGTAAGGTTATTATCAATATTAACGTATTAATAGTGTTGTTTCCTGTCAGGAGCTTTCTATTAAAAAAGAAAATAAAATTATCTATACTAACTAAATCAGTAAGTATATAGTTAATTAGTCTTTATAATCCTTCTTATATGTTAATTCCTTAATCTTAAAGAATATCTCGAAGTACTTATTAAACCTTAGGGGTAATCTTCTTAAAAATATTAGCATTATATCCTTTAAAGTCTTCTTAGTATATAAATAAAAACCTAGTACCTTACTAATTACTAGATTTATACTAGTTAACATAATAGGCAAATTTGTTATAAAGTTCAGAAGTTATAGCTTTTTAGAGTTAATTTATTTATTAGCTTTGGCTTATTTCTCTATAAAGTAGTTAAAATACTTTTAGAGTTTTATAGAAAGGGAGTCTTAAATAGGTTAGTTAGCTCTAGTAGTAGAAGTTAAAGCCATTTTTAGTGTTTTCTCTGTAATAGACAGCAAAGAAGATACTTTAATTATAGACTAGTAGTAAATTAATAATAAGGGGTAAATTCTATAAATAAACTTTCTTAATAATTATAGATAAATAGCAAAAGTTAATAATAATAGAAAAAGTTGCTTTTAGGTAGCACAAATAATAGATTTTGCGTAATTAAGTGAATAAGTGCATTATATTAGAAGTTTGTTTCTTCTGTTAATTCCTAGCCAATCTGTGGTTATAATTACCACTAATTAGTAATGGTTTTACAGGGTGTAATTACTATAGTAATAACATAGGGGGGGTAACAAAGGTCTGATTTTTATATAGTTATAATTATCTAAAGTGAAAAGAGGGGGACAATGTAAAAGTATGGTGTTATAGCTATAGTGCTGCCTTAGGTTATATAACATAGTAATCTAGCTAATTAAGGCATATGTATTATGCATATAACCTACAATTCCCGGTTACTATTGTATATCCCTTCTATCCTCAAGACGAGCGATTCCAACAAATATAATTTTAAGAGATAAAGTTTTATTATATTATAGCTAAAAATTTAATAAAAACTAAACTTAAATATTTAAAATTAATAATTTTATAGCTTTTAAACCTATTTAATAATCTTTTATACCCCTTTAAGAAAAATATAATCCTTAGGCACTAACTAGAAATATTTATTTAAAATAGCCCTGAATTTAATTAAATAACTTATATCTAAATTAATACCTATAAAGGCATAGTTAGTAATATTTTCTACTGCTTTATAATACAAGATATAATAAAACCTGTTTTAAAATTATTTATAAGCTAATAGATTATAAGAAAAAGCAAGTACTAACCTTAAAACACTACCCTAAGCACTAATATAATCTTATTTACTAACTAATAATATTTATAAGCTTTCTAACCTTAAAATAAAGCTAGATTTAAGAAATACTTTATTTATTATAAAAAAGGATATTAGTTAACTAACTATTCTATTTTGAAGTAAAAAAAAGCAAAAGAAACTTAGTAAAGTAACTAAAGGTATAAATCCCCTCTTTTTAAATACTAATTTTATATATTCTTATAAGTATTTAAAGGTAAAGATAAAGAGTTATTACCCCTGGATAATAGTAATTGCTGGTTTCACAGGGTGTGATTGCTGCAGCAATAACAGGGGGGGTAACAAAGGTCTGATTTCTATATAGTTATAATTATCTAAAGGGAAAAGAGGGGGACAATGCAGAAGTGTAGTGTTATAGCTATAGTACTGCCCTAGGTTATATAACATAGTAATCCAGCTAATTAGGGCACGCGCATCGTGCATATAACCCACAATTCCCAGTTACTATTGTGTATCCCTTCTATCCTTAAGACAAGCAATTCCAATACTTGCAAACTCTCTCTTTATTAAAAAAGAGGAATCGCTCTAAAACACGTAAAAAATCCGTAAAAATCAACAAATAAGCAAAAATTAATAACATCACAATACATAAGAAATATTACCTAAATTAATGACTTTTCCCTAGTTTAGAGCATCCTCAAAGTCCCTTAATTAATTGCGTTCAGATTCATTAAATTTAAAATCTTTATTACGCGCTTAAGCAGCTTTAGCTTCAATGCTTAATACCAGTCTCTTTACCTAACCTTCCACTTAAATCCAAGCCTTATTCTTAGTCATAAAGATCTTAAGGCTTCTATTTAGGGAAGCCTTTATTATTACATTAGCAAGGTTATTATAGCTATTTATCCATCGGATTTCTACGATTTCCCTTTGCTTATATAACTATTATAGCACTATAATATTAATCATAAGCCTTTTCTCCTTTATAGTGCTTAATTTAACAATACACTCATATAATAAAAAAGAGTTAGTGTATATTATAATTAGGATGTTTAGCTTATTCAATTAATTAGTAATAATTCTTAAAGTTATACTTATTATATAAGCAATATTAACTCATTAAACTATTCTATATAGCTTTAATACTAAGGCACTTCTTATAACTCTTTTAGATTTCATAAAGCTATAGGTTATAATGTTGCCTATAAGCGTGAATTTAGAGGCATTAACGTTCCTTTCCTTATTTCTAAGAATAATCACATAGCTAATTTATAAGCTAAGGTCTTTATTTTTAGTAAAGGAGCTATTAACAAAAACATAAAGGGAGGCATTTTCTAGTAAGAAAGGCATATAGTAAAGTCCGCAAGTCTGATTATTAATTTGCCACTTAAGCCTCTTATTAAGCTTTATTATATTATTAGGTTCTGGTTATTAACTTTAGGCAGTAACAGAAAGATTATAAGAGGCTTTGGGTTAGCAGATAAGAGCAATATATACACCTCAAGCCCTCTGCTTAACATATTAAGCTCAATTATCCTAGTTAACTTCTAACAACTTCTTTCCTTATGCCTTTTATTATAAGAAGAAGGTGTTATTATCAGCTTTGCTTAAAATGTAACTATTAAACATTAACAGTGTTAATTTCTCTAGGCATTGCTTTAGCTTTATAAGAAATCCGGCATTTTTCAACTTAACTTCTTTATAATTAAAGAATTTAGTATTACTAAGGCCTAACGTGTTATTAGTCTGCATTCTAATAAGTCTAAAACAAGAGCTTTCCTTTAAAGAAATAAGTAAACATAGGTTGTAAGTAGAAGTAATTATCTAGAGTTTTTAGCAATAATAATTAAAATACATTAACTACTAATACATACCTACTTTTGCAATTCTATAAAGCAGCTTTATTATAACCATAATAACATCTAGCGGGTAGAGATGTGTAATTTATACTAGAAGCTTTACAAGGATCGTACAATTAAGCTTTATTTATAACTGCATATATGCTTAGGTAATATCCCTTAACTAAGCCATAATGCCTTCTCTTTTTAATAATAGAGCAAGAGCGACAATAAGCCTCTGGCTAGCTCTTTAAATCATTAAGGACTATATAAGGATAACCTCTTTCCTATAGTTACTATAGCCTTAAATAATACATTGTGATTTTTTGTATAGGGAATTAGTTACTTTACCCTTAATCTTACATACTATTTATAAACTAAAGAGTCTCTTGCTTCTATACTTTTAAGGGTTAAATTAAATAAATTTAAACACATTTCTCGCTAGTAGAGCATTAATCTCGGCCTTGTTAGAGAGTTTAAATAGTTCTCTAGGCGTGGTTATCTTTCCTTGTATATAAAGGTTAATTATAAGTTAAAAATCTATCTTTTCTTTCTCTATAAGGAAAGCTTCTAGTCGAGGGTATTTCCGAGGTCTTCTACAGCCTCTTTGTATTAGATTCATAGGGTTATCAGGGGAAATCTCGTGAACAATTTCGTTGGGGGGAGTCTTATAAACAATTTCGTCAGGGGAAGTCTTGTAAACAATTTTATCAATCTTAGCGTTTTCCTAGTCTAGGTTATTTAGGCATAGGCCTTGCCCTTCTTAGGAGGTTAAAGCTATTCCCATAGCTTTCTCATTTTAAGCTTAGTTATCCGTATAAAAAGTCTCTACTTTTAGCAAAGTGATATATAGCTTAATAACTATAGATTAAAACTTTATAGGGCCGTGAGGCATCTTAATAATATAAGTCTCTTCTTTTATTAAAAAAAGCTTATATAGGCTAGTTTATTTACCTTTCTTATAATAAACTTATACATTAGAGTTTAAGGGGAGATTATATATTAGCAGGGTTATTAGGCTATTTTAAGTGTTAAGGGCATTGTTAACTTAACGCCTTATAAGGCTATGCCTTGCTTTATCTATTGCTTTTTAAAGTATCTTAGCTCTTTAAGCAACTTTAAGGCTTAGGGGAGAATTATTTATTATCCTTAGATATATTCTAAAGACTAAGAGGGTTAGGATAAGGCTATTTAGGCCGGTGGAGTTATTAACTGCTTTAATAGCTATCTAAAGCATCTGCTCTTTTAAGAGAAAACTATAAGCTTTAGTCTTAATAATATTATATGCTCTTTAAAGAGGGGCATAATATTACTTAAGTTTTCCGATACTATTATGTGCTTTAATAAGGACTTTGTTAATATTAATTAATAATAGTTAAGCTAAATGCCTAAATTCACTAAAAGCAAAGTTTCTTCCAGTATTATAAACTATTTAGTCTAGGGGACTAAGATATGTATCAATCTAATATTCCTTAAGGGCGTTCTAGATATCTTAAGCTTTTTATTATTAGGGTCTAAAAAAGCAAGCAGCTTAAAATAAAGTTACTAAGTTAATAATATAAAGAACAGGCTTTTTATTAATTTATATAATATTAATAAGGACCTTATAGTTAAATTTAAGATTATTTTTAAGAGTAAACTTAAATCTACTTAGAGCCTTAGCGTTTATCTAACATTAGTAACAGGCATATATGATTTTTCCTATGTTAGCTCTGTTAAAATCTTTACTAGCCTTGGCAAGAAGGTTGTGTAGTCAGTTGATTAAAGGGTAGCTAAATTAACAATAAAGTTAGCAAATTTCTGCTTCTAAGAGCATAAAAACGGCAGGTTCTTAGGAACTAATTGTCCACTAAGGATATCCCTATTTTTTAATAATAGGTACTTTCTTTTCTTCTTAAATAAAAAGGTTCTTAAGATTATTAAGCTTAATACCCATTCTATCTATATCTATAATAAAATATAGGAAAGGCATGGCACTATTAAGAACATAGAAAGAAATCGTACTAAAGATTATAGGAAGCTTTAAAATACCATTTAAGGTTACACTTTTAGTACTAAAGTTAATAGTTCTCTAGTTAGAAGAAGGCTTAATTATAAGGTCTGTTATAAGGCGCATTAATGCTTTAACTTAACCTTAGCCAGCAGTTGAAATTCCGGCTGCTTTAGTATTTAGGAGAATACTGTGAAACGTTTCCATAGTATATTGTAAATCCATAAGAAATACCTGCTTTTGTGCGGTTTTATTAGTATTGCAGTTGTAAGGGTCTTTAATAAATAACGCATGTTTAAAGGCGTTATCTTATAGGAAATTCACGGTTAAGGTAGAAAAGAGAGGGGGATTAGGTGCTTATATAAAGAAAGTTATAAACATAAGGGTTTCTTATGCTTCTTTATCATTTTATGCCTTTTCTTCTTTAGAGGCAATAAATGCTGTATTCTAGGCAGCCTTTTTATATTCATTCTTATCCCTGCTATCCGGGGGTAATAACTCTTTATTTTTACCTTTAAATGCTTATAAGAATACGTGAAATTAGCGTTTAAAAGGAGGGGATTTATACCTTTAGTTACTCTACTAAGTTTCTTTTGCTTTCTTTTGTTTAGAGATAAAATAGTTGGTTAACTAATATCCTTTTTTATAACAGATAAAGCATTTCTTAGATCTAGCTTTATTTTAGGGTTAGAAAGCTTATAAATATCGTCAGTTAGTAAACAAGACTATATTAGTGCTTAGGGTAGTGTTTTAAGGTTAGTACTTACTTTCTCTTGCAATCCATTAGATTATAAATGATTTTAAAACAGGTTTTATTATATCTTTTGTTATAAGGCAGCGGCAAATATCACTAACTACGCCTTTATAGGTATTGGTTCGGACGTAGGTTATTTGGTTAAATTTAGGGCTATCTTAAACAGATATTTCCAGTTAGCGCCTAAGGATTATATCTTTCTTAAAGGGGGGGTAAAGACCATTAAATAGGTCTAAGAGCTATTAAATCATTAATTCCAAACATTTAAGTTTAGTCTTTATTGGATTTTTAGCTATAATGCAATAAAACTTTATCTCTTAAAATTATGTTTAGTAGAATTTTTAATTTTCTTTAGTCTTAAAGTTTTCCTTTATCTACTTAGTTATTATATTAAATAAAATAAGTCTTCTGCTAAATTTCTTAAGGTAATACTTATAGGCATTGCCTATAAGCATTATTAATAGTATAAATAGGTATAACTTAGGTAAAATTCCTTATATTATATAGATATCCTTAAAGATTAGGACTTTAGGATATATAAAGTTAAAAAGTGTTCTAGAATACTTGTTTTCCTTATTATAAACTCTAGCAAGAGAGTTTAAGGCTTTTTAGTCTATATTAGTAATTTTCTTTAATATAGTTTGTTATTTTAGAGTAGAGGGAATTGTTATTTTTATTATTATTTCTTTAATAGGAGGGTTAGGAGGGTTAGGGGGAGGTGAGGTTATTATTAATATTAACGTGTTAATGGTGTTGTTTCCTGTTAGAAGCCTTTTATTAGGAAAGAAGATAGAATTATTTATACTAACTAAATTAGTAAGTACATAGTTAATTAGTCTTTATAATCCTTCTTGTGTGTTAATTCCTTAATCTTAAAGAATATCTCGAAGTACTTATCGGACCTTAGGGGTAATCTTCTTAAAAATATTAGCATTCTAGCCTTTAAAGTCTTCTTAATATATAAACAGAAACCTAGTACCTTGCTAGTTACTAGATTTATACTAGTTAATATAGTAGGTAAATTTGTTATAGAGTTTAAAAGTTATAGCTTTTTTAGGGTTAATTTGTTTATTAGCTTTAGCCTATTTCTCTGTAAAGTAGTTAGAATACTTTTAGAGTTTTATAAAAAGGGAGTCTTAAATAGATTAATTAGCTTTAGTAGTGGAAGTTAAAGCTATTTTTAGTGTTTTCTCTGTAATAAACAGTAAAGAAGATACTTTAATTATAAACTAGTAGTAAGTTAATAATAAGGGGTAAATTCTATAAAAAAACTTTCTTAATAATTATAAATAAGTAGCAAAAGTTGATAATAATAGAAAAAGTTGCTTTTAGGTAGAATAAATAACGGATTTAGCGTAATTAAGTGAATAAGTGCATTATATTAAAAGTTCGTTTTTTCTGTTAATTCCTAGCCAATCTGTGGTTATAATAACCACTAATTAGTAATGGTTTTACAGAGTATGTTTGCTATAGTAATAACGTAGGGGGGGTAACAAAGGTCTGATTTCTATATATGGTTTTAATTGTCTAAAGGGAAAAGAGGGGGACGATGCAAAAGTATGGTGTTATAGCTATAGTACTGCCCTAGGTCACATAACATAGTAATCCAGCTAATTAGGGCACGTACATTGTGCATATGACCTATAATTTCCGGTTACTATTGTATATCCCTTCCATCCTTAAGACAAGCGATTCCAACATTAATAATAAAGTTAGCAAATTTCTACTTTTAAGAGTATAAAGATAGCAGGTTCTTAAGAACTAATTATCTACTAAGGATATCCTTATTTTTAGATAATAAGTACTTTCTTTTCTTTTTAAATAAAAAGGTTCTTAATATTATTAACCTTAATACCTATTCTATTTATATTTATAATAAAATATAGAAAAGGCATAGCATTATTAAGAATATAAAAAGAAATCATACTAAAGATTATAAGAAGCTTTAAAATGCTATTGAAGGTTGCACTTTTAGCACTAAAGTTAATAGTTTTCTAGTTAAAAGAAGGCTTAATTATAAGGTTTATTATAAGGTGTATTAAGGCTTTAACTTATCCTTAGCTAGTAGTTAAAATTCCGGCTGCTTTAGTATTTAAGAGGATACTATAAAACATTTCTGTAGTATATTATAAATCTATAAGAAATACCTACTGTTATGTGGTTTTATTAGTATTATAGTTATAAGGGTCTTTAATAAATAATATGTATTTAAAGGCATTATCTTATAGGAAATTTATAGTTAAGGCAGAAAAGAGAGGGGGATGAGGTGCTTATATAAAAAAATTTATAAATATAAGGGTTTCTTGTGCTTTTTTATTACTTTATGCTTTTTCTTTTTTAAAGGCAATAAATACTGCGTTTTAGGCAGCTTTTTTGTATTTATTCTTATTACTACTATCCAGGGGTAATAACTCTTTATCTTTACCTTTAAATACTTATAAGAATATATGAAATTAGCGTTTAGAAGGAGGGGATTATGCCTTCTATTATTCCACTAAGTTTCTTTTGCTTTTTTTTGCTTAGAAACAGAATAGTTAGTTAATTAATATCCTTCTTTATAATAAATAAAGCATTTCTTAGATCTAGCTTTATTTTAGGGTTAGGAAGCTTGTAAATATTATTAGTTAGTAAATAAGACTATGTTAGTGCTTAGGGTAGTATTTGAAGGTTAATACTTACTTTCTCTTATAATCTATTAGCTTATAAATGATTTTAAAACAGGTTTTATTATATATTTTGTTATAAGGTAGTAGCAAATATTACTAACTATGCCTTTATAGGTATTAGTTTAGATATAAGTTATCTGGTTAAATTTAGAGCTATCTTAAACAGATATTTCTAGTTAGCGCCTAAGGATTATATCTTTCTTAAAAAGGGGGTAAAGACTATTAAATAGGTCTAAGAGCTATTAAATTATTAATTCTAAATATTTAAGTTTAGTCTTTATTAGGTTTTTAGCTATAATATGATAAAACTTTATCTCTTAAAATTATATTTAGTAAAATTTTTAATTCTTTTTAGTTTTAAAGTTTTTCTTTATCTACTTAGTTATTATATTAAAAAAATAAGTCTTTTACTAAATTTCGTAAGGTAATACTTATAAGTATTACCTATAAGTATTATTAATAATGCAAATAGGTATAACTTAAGTAAAATTCCTTATATTATATAGATATCCTTAAAGATTAGGACTTTAGAATATAAAAAGTTAAAAAGTATTTTAAAATACTTATTTTCCTTATTATAAACTCTAGTAAGAGAGTTTAAGGCTTTTTAGTTTATATTAGTAATTTCCTTTAATATAGTTTGTTATTTTAAGGGAGAGGGTATTGTTATTTTGTTAGTAGGGGGGTTAGGAGGGTTAGGAGGGTTAGGGAGAGGTAAGGTTATTATTAACATTAATATATTAATAGTATTATTTCTTGTCAGGAGCTTTCTATTAAAAAAGAAGACAGAATTATCTATACTAACTAAATCAGTAAGTACCTAGTTAATTAGTCTTTATAATCCTTCTTATATATTAATTTCTTAATTTTAAAGAATATCTTAAAGTACTTATTAGACCTTAGGGGTAATTTTCTTAAAAATATTAGCAGTTTATTCTTTAAAGTCTTCTTAATATATAAACAAAAACCTAGTACCTTACTAGTTACTAAATTTATACTTATTAATATAGTAGGTAAATTTATTATAAAGTTTAGAAGTTATAGCTTTTTTAGGGTTAATTTGTTTATTAGCTTTAGCTTATTTCTCTATAAAGTAGTTAGAATACTTTTAGAGTTTTATAGAAAGGGAGTCTTAAATAGGTTAATTAGCTTTAGTAGTAGAAGTTAAAGACATTTTTAGTGTTTTCTCTATAATAGACAGTAAAGAAAATACTTTAATTATAGACTAGTAGTAAATATTAATAATAAGGGGTAAATTCTATAAAGAAACTTTCTTAATAATTATAGATAAGTAACAAAAGTTAATAATAATAAAAAAAGTTGCTTTTAAGTAGTATAAATAATGGATTCTGCGTAATTAAGTGAATAAGTGTGTTATATTAAAAGTTTGTCTCTTCTGTTAATTTCTAGCTAATTTGTGGTTATAATAACTACTAATTAGTAATGGTTTTATAGGGTATAATTACTATAGCAATAACACGGGGGGGGTAATAAAGGTCTAATTTCTATATAGTTATAATTATCTAAAGGGGAAAAAGAGGGGGATAATGCAAAATTGTAGTGTTATGGCTACAGTACTGCCCTAGGTTACATAACATAGTAATCCAGCTAATTAGGGCATGCGCATTATGCATATAACCTATAATTCCCGGTTACTATTGTGTATCCCTTCCATCCTCCAGACGAGCGATTCCAACAAATATAAAAAGGCTATTTAGAATATAGCATTTATTGCCTTTAAAGAAGAAAAAGCATAAAGTAATAGAGAAGTATAAGAAACCCTTATATTTATAAATTTTTTATATAAGCACCTAATTCCCCTCTCTTTTCTGCCTTAACTATAAATTTCCTATAAGATAATGCCTTTAAACATGCATTATTTATTAAAGACCCTTATAACTATAATACTAATAAAACCACATAATAGTAGGTATTTTTTATAGATTTATAATATACTATAGAAACGTTTTATAGTATCCTTTTAAATACTAGAGCAGCTGGAATCTTAACTACTAGCTAAGGATAAGTTAAAGCCTTAATACACCTTATAATAAATCTTATAATTAAGCCTTCTTTTAACTAAAGAACTATTAACTTTAGTGCTAGAAGTGCAACCTTAAATAGCATTTTAAAGCATTTTATAATCTTTAGTATAATTTCTTTTTATATTCTTAATAGTACTATACTTTTTTTATATTTTATTATAAATATAGATAAAATAGGTATTAAGCTTAATAATCTTAAGAACCTTCTTATCTAAGAAAAAAAAAGTACTTATTATTTAGAAATAAGGATATCCTTAGTAAATAATTAGTTCCTAAGAACCTGCTATCTTTATACTCTTAAAAGCAGAAATTTACTAACTTTATTATTTATTTAGCTACCCTTTAATTAACTAACTATATAACCTTCTTACTAAAGCTAGTAAAGATTTTAACAAAGCTAATATAAAAAGAATTACATATGCCTATTACTAATGCTAAATAAACACTAAGGCTTTTAGTAAATTTAAGTTTACTCTTAAAAACAACCTTACATTTAACTATAAGGTCCTTATTAATATTATATAAATTAATAAGAAGCCTATTCTCTATATTATTAACTTAATAACTTTATTTTAAGCTGCTTACTTTTTTAGATCTTAATAATAAAAAGCTTAAGATATCTAAAATACCCTTAAGAAATATTAAATTAATATATATTTTAGGCCCCTAGACTAAATAGTTTATAATAC
>AFQZ01000935.1:0-20874 GCA_000222935.2 Aciculosporium take MAFF-241224
AGAAGAGAAGAAGAAGAAGAAGAAGAAGAAGAGAAGAAGAAGAAGAAGAAGAAGAAGAAGAAGAAGAAGAAGAAGAAAAACATACTCATGTTTGAAATTAAGGTCTATCAGCTTATTATTCGCCTGATTAAACCGCTCTTGCTTCCTGTAATTCTTGTACCCAAAGTCGTGTCGATGACATGGCTTCGAAAAATCGAAATGCTTGAACGGTTTATCAGGCGACCACGTGCGACCGTCTGTATCGTAAACCAGATCTTTTGTGGCTTTCCAACTGAAAACAACCTCAAAGATCATGAAGTCCGTGTGGAAGAGCCATTGGTCCGTCAGGTCTTGGACTTCCTTGCTGACCCATTTTCTGACCAGGTCGTAGTTATTCGCCGGCGCCGCGGCGGCGACTGCGAAGAGTGCGCAGATGAGAGTCTGAGTAGCATCTGTTTTCTTTTTTTCGTGTTTTCTTCTCTCCCTTTTGTTTATTTCCTCTCAAGTGATGGAGATGGAGAAGATGATGAAGACGAAGGGTAATTAAAGAAAAAGTAAACAAGTCTGTGGAGAGAAAAAAAATAACAAGAATCAACTTGTCATGCTTTCGAGGGGGCATCTACAATATGTATTCATTGCTTATTGTCCGTGCCGCTATATATATACACATTTGAACATGCACATGATTCATACGGTGTATGCATATTCCCTGACCTCGCCCGCCTGTATATACAATACATAATAGCCAAAGTGGGTAGATTGCGATTGGCAAAAAACATGCAGAAAAGAAAGAAAAAAACGTAGGAGTTTTTTCTCGCTTTTCCCCCACTCAATGTCACTGGATTCGCCTAGTTGAAGCCCATCTCCCGGCCGTGATCTGTGATTAATCCCACGTGGCGGCTCGGTGACGTTGGATGCGATACTTCGGTGCGTGAGGATGAATGATGAGTGGTTGGTGTTGAAAAGCGGCAACCCCCGTCCTCCCACTTTTTTGCTGTAAAGTTCCAATAGTTTTCCGAATCGTAACAAGGATTCAGCGACGACATACCAGTCATGTCAGCACATGGCTTTCTGTCGTGGAAGTGAAAAGAAGAAGGAAAAATAAAAAGGTCTGCTTGTTCCCCAGACCAGCATGTCGCGTAAAACTATCTGGTACCCACCAGAATTGCTTCATGCGGCTGATCAGATTCCCCTGACGTACAACATTCATCCGCCTGGCAATCTGCTATCGATTCAGAACAGCCGTCCAACGTCCTACATGTACTGACACAACGGGATATCACAGAGGTACATACACGCATATACAAGGTTTCCTAGATGTCTCCTGCCGTCTGTACCAACGAGCGAAACATGCCAAACAAATCACGAGGCCCTACCCAGCGCCCTCCATCCGCAGCATCAACAACACATTACAATACAAGATTCAGAGAAAGAATAACGAATAAGACGGCCGGCAAAATGCCTCTCCCCGAGGAACGCCCGCCTATCAACGCACCATTCTCCTCACCACCACCGCCACCACTACCAGCCAAGATCTTTTTCCCACTCGGATACTGAATATTATACACAGGCCTGTCCTTCAACGCGACCAATGCGCCCAACGCATGCCGACACGTTGGCTGATTGGCCGCCGGCCAGTCCAAGGAACACTCCTCATCGACGCCCAACGTGCAGATGGCGTCATAAATATTAACCGCCACATAATTCCTCGCGACCCAGCTTCCCGGCCGGCGCCGCAAGCAATCCGCCAGAAAGTTCATCCCATTGGCCGCACTGACAGGCAGCTTTCTGCCATCCGTGTATAGCAAAGGCCCGCACTCGGAGGCCTCGACCGTCCTGTACGTCATCTCCACCGCGCCGCCGGCAGCAGGCTCGTCGGCGGCCGAGCGCCCCGCGTAGAGGTAATTCCACGCGTCGTAGCTGATGTCGTGCGCGCCGGCCGACTGGTCCACGCGCAGGAGGTACACGCTTCGATCCCGGTACTCGACCTCGACGCAGACGTCGTCGCAGTCGACGGCTTGTGGCCAGTACGCCACGCGGTTGGTGTTGATCTTGCAGCCGAGGACGCCGACCGACGACGAGTAGCTATCGTGGGGGGTGGCCCAGATGGTTGCGGTTCGGGCGGCTAAATGGAGCTTGTCTGCTGCCAGATTGGGCGAAAGCGCCAGCGTGGCTTCGGCCAAAGACGGGACGCGCATTCCAAAACGACGAAAGGGGGCGGGGCGGCCGGCGCCTGACGGGACGGGAATCGTGTCTTTGAAGCCGGGTGTACAAGGGGGGCGTGTTGAGCAGACAGGAATTCTCGACGCCCTGATGCGTTTCTGCTCTGCTTCCGACATCTGTCCATGTTGAACGTGACGCATTGGCTGTCGTCGGACAGAGTCGGGCGGGTATTTGCCCGACTCGCGCCCAGACGCCCGGCCCCTGGACGCTCAGTGACCACGTGCAGGGCCGCCCATTGGATGGTGACGGCTGCGTGCGTCTTGGCGGCTGCCGGTTGGGGAATCATGCATGGCTTAATGACCAGACGCGGTAGTTGTCTTTTCCCATTCATTTTTTTTTCTCCCCTTTCGGACGCGTCACGGCCAGTAGAGGCTAAGCCAAGAGGAAAATCACAGGGCTACCAACAGGCCTTGTATTCCCAAGACCATGTCACTTGGGAATCTTATCAAATCCTTTGGTAGTGCTTTTACTAAAAAGCAATAACTCGCTACAGCTTGTCAACTTTTGAATATGTATATAAGTAGGTATGCTCTCTTATTGCATCGGGCGGGAAGGAAGGTAGGCATCCGCTCGGCCAACACACATCCCTGCCGACGTCAATCGACCAGACCCAGCCGCATAAGTAGGCTGCTGAGGACATTCCAGGGCAGGGATTACTTGTGATGCGGGCGGTTCAGTGAAATACGGTCTGGCGAGAATTTATCGCATCGTTTGTGAGTAGAGATGGTGGCAGATGGATATGACGGCATCCGGACAAGCTGAGTGCCTCCGGCTTGTCGTCAGAGGACACTGAGAGCTAGGACCGATTGATGTGTGCTGTGTCCTTTGGCTCTCCCACATGGTCTCTCCCACAGGGCACATAGGGTTGACACAGCTGCTGCTGTCCGGATTCGTATATTCCCTCATGTGCATGGTGACGCGGGCTCGTCTCGGGCGGCTACCACACCCAACCAGAGAGCTGGACCAGCCGACAGATGGCAGCACGGACCTGAAAGTTTACTCTTTGGATGAGGGATAATCAGTGGTTAATCGGCCGTTGCTCAATCTATATCATAGCTAAGTTGATCCTCTTCCATCCTCTCCAATTTTCATAGCTAGTTAATCTCCACTTATCACGTGGGCATTCACCTCCTCAACAGACCTTGCAGATAGGCCCTGCCTTGTGGCGTCAACACCCACACTACCATGTCACGGGTACGTACTACTTGGTTGACCTGGGGCTCCCTGCTTGTCTGTTCCCTTTCGCAGTTCGCAACGCAATCTTGCCCACCTCGTCGGATAGGCAGCACGCCTTCTGGGCAACTTTTGGCGTCTGACTCTCATGATTATCTCATATCCATGTGCCATCTGTTGCATACAAGGACAATTCTTGTAGCCTGCCCAAAAGGCCCACGAGTCAGCGGTCCGGCTGATGGCATCGTCGTCAACACCATCAGACGACGGCAGATTGCACGACGACTGTACCGACTTTGCACAACAAGTCCTCCAAAGACAAACAAGTGAATCTGGCCTGTATCTTCCCGTCGTGGAACGTCCTGCTCATTCGCCACGAAACCTGACCCAACGCCGACCAATTCCACGACATCATCACCGCGCGGTCGACTTCTCATATTCACAGTCATTGCACGCCCTGGAGTGGTCGGACTCTGTACAGGGACGGGGGGTTCTGAAATGCACTGTTGCACATACCATTGCGAGTCTGGCAACGTTCGTAGGACCCTTGTCAGACTTTCTCGGACGACCAGATGGCAAACATGTGGTTGCGACCATCACGGTCTACTTCCATGCCGCGCCGTCGGCGGGATCCATGATTGAGGCTATTCTGATCGCCATCATCGCGGTTGCTTATGCTGAGATAGTTGCCATCCTCTCCATGGCGACCTCAGTTCTGGTCGGGTCCAAGCTAGGCTTGGTACCTCTTGCCCACGCATTGGTCATTATTGTCTTCGTTGGCGGAGGCTTTGGATTCATGGGCTGGGCGAAACAGCGAATGGACAACCCGCTTGTGAATGTCGGAAGCACATTGGCATCTATAGCCATCATCGCCGTGGCCACCAAGGAGAACGCCGTCGTGTCTGGCGTCTTCTCCAACCAAAAGATTGCGCGGGTGCTCAAAATGCTCATCATGGGTATTACCACGGCCGCCGCCGCCGTGAACTTGCTCCTCTGGCCCGTCTTCGCACGAACCCGGCTGCGTCGCTCCATGCTAAAGGCCTCAACCGCTCTGTGCGATGTGTTGACCGCCGTGAGCACCAGCTTTCTGCGCGGAGATGCTAAAAAAAATGATGGCCCAAATGCCATTTCCCGTGCATCTTTGTCGTACAGACAGTCGCATACAGCCCTCTTGGGAAACCTGCGCGAAGCAAAGTTTGAACATTTTTTCCCTGGGCCATGAAAAGATTTACATGGTCGAAAGGGCAATGGTCAAGGCCATGGAGGCATTGGCACAATCAATCGGTGGGCTGAAGAGTGCTGCCAAGACGCAACAAACGTTGCTCAGCAGCGGCGGTGTGATACATCGTTCTCTCGAAGCCGCGGGTCTTTTCATTGCATTCACAGACGCGATCCGGTCATCAATGCAAGATCTGACGGAAATTTTATCTCAAGTGTTGCACGAGCCTGTTCTCGACGGGCCACCGAATCATGAAGCGCGGGTCAACCCAGGATTTCGGCAGCTCCTGACGGCAAAGCTGAATCTCTTCGTTCACGCACGGGTAGCTGCCTTGCAACATGTCTATGATTTGGTAGCGCAAAGGGCATCGTCGCACGAAGCGAGCCGCATTGCCTTGGAGGAGATATGGCTGCCGCGTGTGGCCACTTCAGCTTCAGCTTACAGTCATTTGGTGAAGAAATGGCAAAATATCTGGACATGCTCGAAGATCTTCCATGTGTTACCCATCAACGAGGCGAAGTTGGACATGGCTACTGTGGTGGAGAGTCGATGCAGCGCGGGGATATAGCATGTCAGCACTTCCATTCGAGTCAACAGAGACCAGTGCTCTCATCAGGCCGAGTAGAGAATCCCAACGTCCAAGAGGCATGCCAGAATTCATGACAGTGCGGAG
Organism: Aciculosporium take MAFF-241224; assembly: GCA_000222935.2. NCBI lineage: Eukaryota > Fungi > Ascomycota > Sordariomycetes > Hypocreales > Clavicipitaceae > Aciculosporium > Aciculosporium take. The sequence goes on from AFQZ01000935.1 coordinate 5,268, forward strand.
GGATTCCTACGCTTGGCAAGCCTCCTCGGGAGAAAGTAGTGTGTCGGCTCGGCTCTCGCTCATGATCTTGAGACTCTTGAGGAAAATGGATGCCGATGACAGTGAGCATGTTCTTTGCCATACCCTGACTGGTGGTCATCTTGCTGACTGGCGTGTGGTGTAGTCTTGTTTGTAATCAAAGTAGGTCTCGGATCGTCTTTGTGGGCAATGCTGGCCTTGCTGCCTGAGACGCGGCCTCTCTACTTTCACTACCGAGGCGAATGGGGCTTGCTATCGTTTATGATTGTCATGTTCCATGACAGTCGGCGCCTCCAACACGACCGGGTGGTCAAGATTCGTCGGCACTTTTCTCGGTGCAGCATTCTCGGTCGCCAATTGGAACATTAGCCAGGTCAATGCGGTAGCTCTCGTGGTGCTGGGATGGTGCATGAGCTTCTTGACTTTTTACTTTACCGTGGCCCGTGGCCAAGCACCATTGGGTAGGATGACCATTCTGGCGTACAATGTCTCGACGCTGTACGCTTATGGTTTGAGTCAAAAAGTGGATGACAATGATGATGACGAGGGCGGCGTGCACCCGGTCATAATGGAGATTGTCAAGCACAGAGCCATGTCAGTCACGGCTGGTACCCTGTGGGGATTGGTAGTCTGCCGTTTTGTCTAGCCAATATCTGCACGCAGGAAATTCAAGGAGGGCATTTCCACACTCCTACAGATGGGTTTGATTTGGAGAAGGGGACCTCTCGCAATATTGCCGCGCAGCGACTGCTCACAGAGCTATATCAATTCTGGCGAACACGCTACGTTGCGACGGTACGCTGATGGACTCGAGGGTCTTCGAAACTCGGCAGCTTCCGAGTTTGAGCCCAGGGGCCCTTTTCCTTTTGAATACAACGGTCGGATCATGCAGAGTGCCAACAAGATACGCGACAGTTTCTTCGCCATGAGTCTGGTCACAAAACCAAGGGAGCGTTTAGCAAGTGGAGAAGAGGCACTGCTGGAGTTCACCGCCACCGAGCGTGCCGTTCTCTGTGATCGGATTTGCCACATTTTCCAGGTTCTAGCCAGCTCAGTGATGCTAGGGTATCCCTCGACGGATGCCATTCCGAGCATCGTCTTGCTACGAGATCGATTGTTGAGCAAAGTCTTTCAATTCAGAGCGGAGAGTATACAAGCATCTCGTAATGGAAGCGCTGCAGCGGCCCAGAACGAGGATAACCCTGGTGTGACTGTCAAGGACACGCACGCCACCGGGAAGGACTATGCCTTACTGTATGCATATGTGCTTGTGACTGGGCAAGTGGCAGACGAACTTGGAGTTGTTGCGGCAGAGATTGAGGGTTTGTTTGGCGTCGTGGATGCAGATTCGCTGTTTCGGAATGAAATGGCTCAAGCCGAGTGCTGATTTCATTCATGTATCTACACCAAGGGAGGCGACTATTCAATCACCACAGGTGGCCGGGCGGGGGCAACGGTGCCGAAGGGCGGATTCGGAGAAGTTGCACGCAGCGAAGCGACATGCAGCGTTGTGTCCAAGACCAAAGCCGGTCGTTGCCAGATCCGCTCTCTGATTGCTCCATGATGGCTTCTTATTCGGCCGCCGTTGACGAGGTGGAATATCCATCGTCCGACAATGCTACATTGCTCCTACTCGTTCTTCGTCTGATGCGCCATGACAGGACTGCCGCTCGAAAAGGGACACTCGTCTGCTTTGGCGGGTGCAGACCTTGACGAGCCTGAAATATCCGCCACCCCTCCTGCGGTACCATGATCCATCAGCTGATCATCGAGGACCTTCTTGCCATGCCAAGTACCCCTACTCTTCCATCTCCCTTGTCACCTGCGATCAGGCCAAACTCGGTCGCCCCGCGGACGTGCCATTTCGCCATGAAGTCGTTTTGTATCCATATCACCTTGCCCAAGGCCTTGACGGGCGCCACTCTGCGCTGCATGTGGAGCCCGGGGTGGCGAAGGATTGCCTCTGTCAGGACATGCTGAATGAAGCCAAGGCAGACGCCAAGATGGATGTATTCGATGTGAAGAGGATGGGCCCTGCCTAGCCCGACATGCATCACGCTATTGGCAGGTAATGAATCCATCAGCGTCCGTTCAGTGGCCGAGAAGACGCAAGAAGGAAAAAACACAGATGGATCAAGGCCTGCCGCTGCTCACCCGACTTTGTCGAGATGCCCCCAAAAGTCCAACCGTGGGATCCGAACACGACTTGTTGAGGTAGGCCCGGAGAAACATGTTTCAGGGCACGCTCCGGGGGCTGTTCTCGTCCATGGGCCATCAGCGCGTCCATCCGAGGATATATCGTTGGTGGTGAGCGCATGGGATGTGATGTCGTGCTGGAGGAGCTTGCGGTAGAGGATGTTGACGATGGCGGGCCCGAGGTGCTCTGATGTACTCTGCGCCGGCGGTGAGGGCCTCGATGCCATCTGGTGTGGACAAGTCGTTAGCCGGACGAGCGGACAAGGAGGAGGAGGAGGAGGGGGGAACGAAGAAGGTTGATGTCCAAGGCGGCGTAAACATGCCAAGAATCACGCCTCCACCGTGCGGACGTACTGCTTGAAAAGTCGAGAAAGGAGTGCAGACAATGGATGCGAGCTTCTCGACGATTCGTCTAGAGATGTTGGCGATTTATGCGCTTCGGGTAGGAGCGGTGACATTGTAGTCGTCGGCTGGGCGCACGGCCAAGATGTGTTCATCACTGAATGTCTGGTCTGGTCTGGTCGTCGATTGATACAAGTCAGTTGGGCAATGGGCATTCTACTGTGCGTCTACGCTGGAGGACGCACATCCGCATCTAGTTGACCGCCTCTGTTCATCCAGAATCATCCACGGCAGGTATGAATGTGCAAAGCACCCGTGGGAGTATGTATGGTCCAACCACGCTGCGGCATGACAAGATTTTGCCCGCCCGCCCGCCCGCATTGCCAAACCCGACCGCATTGCCAAACCCGAACCAAGCGAGCACCAACACCAAGCATCTCGTGCTCATCTGCCCATCCACCCAGACAACGGCTGATTGTGGTCCGACACGCCTGCCGGCGTGTAGATACGCTCTCGTCACAGATACTCCCGTACATGTAGGTACAGACTTGCGTGTTTTCCCTCCGGGGGCCCTGCCGGGGGCCGCCTGCGGCGAGCTCCCGCCTTGGGCAGAAACAAGCTCACGGCTTGGCTTCGGCTTCGGCTTAGACCAGACGCTGGGTGCATATATGCATGTACACGTGTGTCTTCTTGCACAGGGCCTGCCCAGGGTACTAGCAGACTGGAGAGAGCGTGAACCCAGACTTGAAGAGGCGGGCTTCGTCGGCGGCACACACCCCTCTTGGTGTATATTGCCTCCGGACTACCCATCGTGGACACCTACCAGACTACCAAGCCATGCACGCTGTCGACGAGTGACGTGGGCCCCAATGACGGGGAAAGGGTCTCGTCGCTAGCCATGTAGGCCAGAACGAGACGTCTACTTGTGTTTGGCCACGGCTGTCGCTTCCAAGAAGAGGTTATGCATACAACTAGATGGTGTAGACTGAATGGAGTGTTTCCCCTGCGCCTCCGCGCTCCATCCCGAGAACGCCACGTGCAAAGCCAAGACGTCTGGGGAAAAGCCAACGACGAGCCGCAAAGTCGGAGTGAGGGCTGGCAAAACGTGCCCATGGCCTACGCAACAACAACTCGACGCTTTTCCTTCTCGCCCCCGTGTTCGGCATCGTGCCTCGCCACCTCACACGACTCCCTCCATCTGTCGCTGTCGCTGAAAGACGCCTCCGAGCCCAGCGGAGCAGGAGGGAACGCACGACCCGGGCTCAGAGACACCACAAACCCGACACCCAGCCCTACGGCAAAGGCCACGTTGTGGAGACGAATCCGGCCGGTGAGGGATTCATCCGTGACACCATCGACGGATGCCATCAAGCCCGCTACAGAGCACATTGGCTGACGAGGAGGCTCGGCCGCAAAAGACTCAACCTACGAAGCATCGGCCATGCGCCCAGGCCAGAGGCAACGGGCGCCCGCCGGTTGACGCCCCTCGTGGACCAGTAAATGGACGACGCATCTCCTCGGTACAGGTCGTTGACCTTTAACCTTCGGTGTCGAGCAAGGTGGTGATCTGCTAGCTAGCATGATTCCCCTGTGGCGTGTCGATACTTGGTTCGGGGCGGGATAAGCTCTGCCAGGAGAGGGATGCATCCGACTCAGGTGAGAGGTGCCAGGAATATGCCGAAACCGCTCGTGACCTGAAGAAGCTTGGCTGCTGTTGCGAGGAGTTGCCACGGTCTGCCATTGTCGGCAAGACGCCTTCAGAACAAGACGGTTGGGGAAACCCACCGGGTCGCGATACCAATGACGGCCATTATCGCGGCACCTCGTCTGATGTGTATATACGTGGGCCACAGCCCCGCCATGTCCATCCCGCAAGACATGGCATCGAGCACAAGTGATGTCTGGACGAGTCACGTATTGTTCTGGCAGCGCGGAACAAAAAGAAAAGATGGATATAAAGGCGGCCAGGGGCATTGCCATGCCGCAAGCGGTGAAGCTACCAAGCCCAACCCAGAAAAGAAGACACCGGCTCGCACCGCCGGGCTTGGACCATGATGATCTTGCAAAGCGGCAAGCAGATGGATGGGATTCCACAGAATCTCACCGCCCAGAATGTCCTTGGCCGCGCTCGTCACAACGATTCCAATGACGGCAGTCACGGTGATGGTCAGAGACGATGCGATGGGCTGCGAAGGCACTGGAGCCATCTTCGTGGTCGCGCATCGGGTCCAGTCCGGTTGGCCCAATGTGCCGCCCCCCCATGCACCCAGTCAGTATCGCTGTCAGGCTGAGGAAGAAGGCCCAGCCTGTGTTTTGGTGCTGTGCCGGGTTGATCAAACGTGGCCCCGGGACCATGGGCTTGCGTCACGCCCCTGTGGCGGAGAAGGGGAAATCAGATGCCAGATCTCATACAAGAGTGTTGAGCTGAGACATGGCATATGAGCAATCGAAAAATGGTGAAACAGAAAAGAACGAAACAGACGGCGAATAGAATCCGCCGCCGTTCCGGCCGGATGAGAATCGCGGGGACAAAGGCACACATGTGACATGCAGATCAACAAGCCAATAAAGTCCTTTGTCTCCGGGTGAGAGCTAGCCGAGAACGAGTTGGGCATCAGAGCAAGGCAAGCCATTGGCATGGAGCGCTCCGTCAGACAACACTCCTCGTCTCCGACACTATGCCTACCTGTGATGATGGCGCCAATGCATACTCTGGTTGCTTGACCGGCCCAGAACGCCTGCATGCCGAACCAGACGGAAGCCACAGAAAGCCGCCGTATCACCGGCACTGTTTTGTTTTGAGACGGAGGCTCAGCACATGCTCTTGGGCACGCGGGGGTTCGCTGATTGACAAGCCAAGTTGAGGGCTTGGACTTTTTCTCAAAACTCACAGTATGCGCCTCTCATGCCCCAGGAAAATCTGCTGGCGACGGCACATCCAACATGATGCCTTGCTCCAATCCATCCACACAAAACGGCGAGGAATCCGGTGACAATTCCGCCGAGAACCTTGATGCAAGCGGTTTCTGGGTCAGCAACCGTGCAGATTCGCGAAAAGCGTCATTGCTCTCTCGTCCAGACATCACGAGCCCAATGGGAGCCGAGCCGACCTAGCACGGCCGCGATGGCCTGCTGTGGACTAAGCCCAAAGGCCAGCAGAGTGCTGCCGAGACTCCAGGCCGAAATCGAAATGCCAGTATGCTGCGAGTCGATCATCTTGGCCGGCTGTTCTGCCATGCCCCGCTCTGCCAGAATTTTGCAGCAACCTGGGGCCAGAGTAGAGACGGTTTTACAACTTGATGGCCTTAGCCATGTACGACATATGGCCATACGTCCGTCCTTCGATCGGCCGGCATGGGAATCAGATGGCGATTGCACCAAGTGGTGTCTTGATAGTTTGAGTCGGGGTCCTTGGGGCTGCATCATGGAACAAGACGCCGTTCATGATGAGAGCAAAAGGACAAGATGCAACGCAACGCTGCTGGCGAGGGGGGGGTTGGGTGATGAATCGCACCACCGTAGTCGCTCTCTCGGCGAGGGGCGTCGTCCTGTGCCCGTGCCAGTGCCAGTGTCAGCCAGTGCCAGTGCCAGTGTCAGCCAGTGCCAGTGCCAGTGTCAGCCAGTGCCAGTGCCAGTGTCAGTCAGTGCCAGTGCCAGTGTCAGTCAGTGCCCGTGCCAGTGCCTGTGCCTGTGCCTGTGCCTGTGCCTGTGCCTGGTGTGCTGCCCGTGCCTGGGCTACTGCTGTCGCTTGGATTGCTATTGTACTTGCTCTTGTTACTGCCACCTCGGGGCTCCACAGACGGCAGCATGGTCGCGCACATGTATGACGTCAACTGTATGATGTACGTCGTCTCGGTTTCGCAGGGGGACAATCGCCCAGTGCACAACGCCCGCGCTTTCCACAGGATGGCAGGGCGAGCCTGAGTCTGCTTGGGTCTGATTGGCTCTGGTCGGGTCGGGGTTTGGCCATCCATGTCAGCGCGTCCAAGGAGCAGAGTTGGCGGAGCGAACGGACCTAAGCGCGAGGAGCGGTGTGCCAGGTCGAGCTATGGTACGAGGTACGATGTGTGCGCGAGGGCCGAGGTGCAAGCTGCTCGGTGCTGGGTGCTGCTTGGTGCCAAGGATGGCCGCGCCAGATATAGGTAGGCTCTTTGGCATAAGCTGGATGGATACACACCAACGCCAGGCCAACATGGAGACGATCGGGGGCAGCAAAACGTACGGGCCAAGCGCTGCGTTGCACACTCGATCTAGCTTGCCCTGCTTGGCAATACTCGCCGGAATCCCCATCTCCCTCGCATTGCCCTCGCATTGCCCTCGCATTGCCACATTTCCGAGAATCCGGCGAGACTGAGCAGATTAACGAGACTATTGACTCACTGGCCTTGCTGGGCGATGCCCAATCATCGCCATTGGTCGGATGGACCAAACCCTTGATCACTTCCCACGGACGGCTGCGGCAGCCCGGCTTTGCATGCCGAGAGTTCCTCATTTTATCACACTCGGCCGCCTCTCTGCAACTACAAATGTACACACATCCATACCCGCCATGTCACATGCCTCTGTGGTATTGGACGGCACGCGGCAGAGGGAGAATTGAAACAAGACAAAAGGTTGATGGCGGAAGGGGGTTCTTGATTGATTCAAACTCGATTGATCCATCCATTCGATGAGGTGAGCCGTGGCAATACGTACATGGCTGAGAAACGAATCGAGCACAATTTTAATTTCATCGCAGATCTGACAAGTTCAGCCCGCCATGCGACCCACTTGAAAATGTCACACACACGAGGCACAAGCGAAGGTCTGATATAGGTCATAGAGCACTAGGTATCTATCTAAGAAGAAGACCATCACAAAGAGAATCTATCGAATGCGCTATATATATACCATGTGCGCATTCCAACCCTAGCCCTAACGCCCTGTGTGATCACGGATTATAGTTAAGCCGTGATCGCATGGGCCCACACACGTGATAACATGCGACAGAAAGCGCGTTGGGTACTAGCGTCATCCGTCGGCCCACTAGGAAGACCAGACAAGCCCTTCATGATTCATCCCATCATCGCGCTCTTCCTTCTCTCTCTCTCTCCCTGCGACGGCGGCAGATCCGGAGTCGACCTTGCGGGGGATACCGAGACACGGTGGGTGAGCGGCGGCGCGGCGGCTCTTTCTTCTCTTCTCCCGTCCTTTCTTTTTTTCCTTTCTTTTTTTTTTCTTCTTCCTTTCTTTTTTTTCTTCTTCTTCTTTGCTTCTTTTTGCCCGATGGAGGCCGTGAATGATTTCAAAGACCAAAGAAAAAAAGAACGTACCTGGTAGGGGTGATAGGACCAATGAGATGCTGAGTCGGAAATTGGTATGAAACAAGGGGACACGAGAAAAAAAATCTCATGTCACTCAAACGTTCGAGTGAAAAAAGGTACACCACGTGTGATGCAACTGTTACAGAAAGATTGAGGAATTGCAGATTGGCAGGTCCCGCGGCGTAACGACACATATGCAAGAGCACCATTATAAAGTAGGTAGGTCATCGCTTGATTTCCCGCCGGCCCGATACTTCTTGGACCAAGGGAACGTTCGGGTCAAAGAAGAGAACAAGGCAAAACAAGACGCTCTTTTCGTGTCTCTATACGCCATCACATGCACCCAAAATTCACGATATATTGCGATGGAGATCTGCCCATGCAGTCGCATGCCGGGTGGCCACGTCAGTCGGTGAGTTGATCAAATTTACCTACATGTATTCATGTTTTGCGCTCCTTGTGGCCGTGACAAACGACCTCGGACTGCCTTGCGCCTTAGTCTCTGACCCAGGTGATGCATCGCACACTTGCACCTCTTCTCATCAAACGGGGCGCCACGTCTCCCACACGGGTTTGCATTGACAAGTGCATGGACATGCAAATTTGCACGCCTTGGACGGACAAGAACATTCAAATGGGGGCCAGGAACGCCAAATGATGAGGACCATATGGCAAGACCAGCAGCCCCAGCGCGATGCAAGATGTTGTCATAAGCCCGCTCACCTTCTTAAGTGTCATGTCCGTCCTGCGTATGTATATTCCAAATGAGGACAGCGCGCGCGAGGGAGTCAGAAACCCGACATTCTCTCATCCTTTTAAGCTTAAAAAAAAAAGGCCGGCAGCAGTATCATGTAAAACTGATTCATTGTCCGATTGAGGTAACACGACGCACCGCAACCGGGCTTACATGAGATGTTGGGGCGCCGATAGCGTCAGACCACCACGAGGGATCCTTTGCTTGGCCCCGTGGGCCGACGGCTGGGCGCAAGCAAAGCTCGGGGTCGTGGTCGTGGTCAACTGTCAAAGAAACTATGGGGCGGATAATCGGGTAAGAAATTGTGCTTCGCAGACGGGGAGACGGGACTCACGGGAGGGTCCCGAAGCCTTTTTGGGGCCACCTCGGATTGCAGCCGAGGAGGTTGAGCCAGCTTCAGATGGAGGGCTTAGTACGCTCTTCATGGCTTTCGAAACGGTTGGTGGCTCTCGAAACGGTTGGTGATTTGTGGTTACTGGATTGAGTCGAGGCCGACAGATATTTTTCTGTTTGCGATAGTTTTGGCTGTGCATGGCGCACGGCAATGTTTACTCTTTTGGTGCCAGTGGCAGAGAAACGATTAGACAAATGGACGTGCGTGCACAGCCAGCCAGGCGCTTGCACGGAAAGAGCACTGGTGCGGACGGGGAAGGCACCGTTGTGACTTATGATGAAAGAAGGAAGGTCTGGTCTGAGTGGTGGCTGGCTTCGTTTGCGTAGCCAGCTACTCCATCTACATAAGCAGGTGTTAGTGGCGGCGCGAGCGCAGGTTGGGGGCTCCATAATAAGCTCGGGCAGTGCTAATCAGAGCTGTCCTTTTTTCCTCCGGGGAGCTATATCCACTTGTCTAAACCGGATTTAGCTAGACATCCTAACTGCCACACCCCTCTGTGTAAATTGCACACAAAGCTACCGATGGGACTCAGCATCGTGGAATAAAACCTCTCATGAAAAGGCTGTACATTGAGGCCGATCAAGGCCGCGCGATACGGCGGTTGAAATGCGGCCTGGCTGTTTATTCCGGAGTGCGCCCGTGCAGGGATAGTATAAGGCATTGTATGCCCTGTGGCATGGGCTGTGGAATGCCCTGAAAAATAGATATGCACATGTACAAGCTGCCATGGCGGTCAACACAAATTAGGTAGGTGGCAGGGTGTGGGATGTGGGATGCTGGATGTGGCCGTATCGAAAAAGCGGATACAGCTCGCTGGAGGAAAAAAATATAGCACCTGCCGATGGAATAATATGCCAGGTGACGTTCCAACGCCGCAACAGCCACTTGACAAAGTTTCATGCGCATCCAGCCCTTTTGACCACGCTGGATGGTGTCGGCAACAGTCCGGCATTTGCCTCTGCCCTTTTCCCAGACTTGACCCGACTGTTTACCTACAGGTCGTCTACCTATAACACATACATACATATATATACATTTATATATTCTCACAACAGCCCACTTTGGGTCCTTGCGAAAATGCAACCGCAGACTTTTGTGGTCAGCAACAACCAGGGAGGGAAAGGAGAAGTACCCACCCAAGACAAAGACGACGAAATGCAAAGAACGCCCTCTACCAAAGCATTTGAGCAACTGTCCTCCTCGTGGCCAAACACGTCGTCGTCACCTAGCCTCATCAGCCGTCTTTTCCAAGCCGCACAAAGCGAATTCTCCAACCGCGACGGAGGCCCCAAGAAGGACGGAAATGGTGTGCCATCACCCAACGCCTCGGCGCATCCGAGCAGCCGCAGACAAAGCCACGAGGGACCATCATTGAGCGACACGCTCGTCGTGTCTGTCGAGGAGCAAATTCTCGACGAGACATATGAACGCCATAGCAGGACATTTCACATGGTGCTTCTGGATCCAACCTATCATGTGTTTGTGAGTCTCCAGGGCCATGGATCGCTGATATACAAGATTTCACACCGAACGCTGGTTGTTGTCGGCGACCCTCTGTGCAACCGGGAAAACATGGACCATGTTCTCGAAGATTTGCGGCTCTTCCGACGCACCCGGAGACTGAAACTTGCCTTTATGGGCGTCAGCGAATCCTTCCGCGAGTACGCTGCCGCCCAAGGGTGGAATAGTTTCAGATTCGGGTGCGAACGCGTCGTCAACACGCTCAACAACGAAGTCCTCGACAGAAAATCGGGGAAACGAATGCTCAGCCAGAACCGACAGCTGCTAGACAGCAAGCGAGGCGGCATCAAGCTTGACATATACGCGCCCAACATGACTGGCATCAACGCCGGGTTGGAGAAGCGTCTGGTCGGGCTCTACGATGACTGGTGTCAGACGAAGCAGGAAAATGGCGCCAACACGCAAGCGTTCATCACGGCGTACGATATTTTCTCCCAGCGGACGAAGACAGCATTCATATACTGCAAGGACGCCGAGGACAACATTTGCGGCATGGCCATGCTGAGGCAATTGGGCGCCGTGGCGGGCTTTCACATCGATCCCTGCATCGCCGCGGCTGATGCGCCACGAGGCATCACGGATCTGCTCATGATCACGGCCATGCAGGTTCTTCGGCGCGCTGAGATTTCCAACCTCAGCTTGGGAGTGGAACCGTGCGTCGAGCTGGGTGCCAAGGACGCCCCGTTGCATGTTGTCGAGCGCCTGGCCAACGCTGCCTATCGCCGAGTCACGGACCCCCAGAAGGTGTCGGGGAAGAAGAGCTACAACGACAAGTTCAAGCCGGATCCGCTTCTCGAGTCGGATCTTCATGTTGTGTTTCCGAGGGTAAGCTTGCCGATCCAGGAGTCGCTCGCTATAATGAAGGTAGCGCATGTCCGGCCATTGCGCATCTTCGGTTAGACATCGATATAATATCCATTAATTCATCCTGTGTTGCCAGCGCCCCGACTGGACGTGGCCGCCAAGAATGTTTATATTTGGATTTATGCATTGCTTGGACGGCGGTGTATGACCACTGCAGAAGCATCATGGCACGGAGTCCTCTTTTCCTCAAACGCCTCTACATTTTTTTCTGTCCTTTTTTGCGATACGAGACGTGAGCACTCGGATTTTTCTTGTCCCTATGTTTCCTTCCGTGTTTGGCATTGTACATCAACGCCCCATAGATTACGAAGTTTTTTCTTTGTTTTTTTTAGCCCATCCATATTAATCAGACAATTTTTCTTGGTCAAATCGCTTTGCGTTGGGACTTTTGCATTGGCCGTCATATTGTGGAATGTTTAGTCAACAGAGGGCCGTGGGCTGAGTGAGGTCGAGTCGTTTGCCACTAGAGCCGGCGATGCCGAAGCGGTTGGCTGATGAGTGAGGACAGATTGATGGACGGGATGGCAGGTGGGTGGGAGGCGAGATTTTTGAAAGGCGGGGGAAGGCTCGGAAGACGTAGGGTAGACGGGTAGATGCTGCTCAGAACCTGTGTAGAATATGAGGATATGCGGACATTTTGCTTGACGGACTGGCATTTGTGTATTTGCATCTCTCATGTTGGGTGTGTCACTGCCGGGCCGCGGCGGGAGAGGCCGAGGATCGATCCGAGCTAGGTACGAAGTATTCACTTATATATTCTCCGATGATGCACGGAGCTACGTGAGTATTCACGCCTATTGATAAGAAAAAATGTGCATACCCTGGCTGATTTATTTGTGTTCCGGTGTTGGTGCAGATGAGCGAGTGCGGCGCCGGCTGTCGGATCGGGATTTTCAGTCCGGTAGCTAGACGGCCTGAGAGAAGATGTCAAGGAGGGAGGCTACATGGATGGGATAAGGCTGACGCGCTGGAATTTCACATGCCCGCATGTCCTTTATTTCACGTTCACGCCTACGTTCACGATGCCCATCCCTGACGTAGTTACACTCTGGCAGGATGCCGAGGCCTACATCCCCGCCTACGGAAAAGCTGGAAAGGAAGAGCTCGCGACGCTGTTTGGTAAAATCAACACGGATGCCCCTGCAGCCCAGGCCAGTCTTCCACGGCAAGGCATGCCGTTCACCATCCGTCCACCTCGGCATGTCCCCGTGGGACGACTTTCCGTCATGGGCGGCATGAGCTGCCTCATCGACGTGAACTTTGAAGACGGCGTCGCCTGGGTCGCCCGCCCGCATCCGCCGCCTCAACGCGACGTCGCCCCCGCCGGCCCTGGGAGACTCGGTCACATCATCCAGAGCGAGGTTGCCACGCTGCGGTTTCTGGAGCAGACAAAGGTGCCTGCTCCCAGAGCATACGGCTGCTTCCTCGATCAGGCAGGAAACCCCGTGGGCGTCGGCCACATCCTCATGGAGAAGCTCCCAGCAAAGTCTCCATATTGGCCCCAGGCCGACGCGGCAGAGGGGGGAAAAGTCACGGACACGCTCGCCGACGTCTACATGGAGCTGCACGGGTTTCCCTTTCCGCAGCTGGGCTGCTTTGATCGTCCTGGCAGCACCGCACGTCGGCGCCTTGGCGTCCGAGTGAGTGTACCTGGCCAACTTTTCGGGATCCGAAATGCGTCCCCTGGGCCCCTTCTTCACCTCGTCGGAAGACTACCATGGGGCCTCGATCCGCATGACACCTGACCTCGTTCTCCAGGAGGAGACGTACTCGCCGCAGGCGGTAGACGCGTACCTCATCCACCGCTTTTTTTTCTCCATCTGGTCCCGCGCGTGCCGCCGCCCGCGGCGCAGGACACGGACAAGAATTCCTACCTCAAGCACGCGGATGACGAGGGAGATGATATCCTCGTGGGTGAGAACTTCAACGTGACGGGCATCATTGACTGGGAGTGGGCGCACACGGCGCCGCCCGCGCTCGCCTCTAGATCGCCCATTGGCTTTTTACATGTCGGAGAGTTCTGCGGCGGGAAAACGTGCCTTGGCAAGGAGGAGATGGTCTCTGCGCGGCTTCTTGAGGAGAAGGGCCACGAGGGCCTGGCGCGGTGTGTGTTCGGCAACGGCCGCGTACAGCATTGGTTCACATTCTGCCGCGGGTGTGATCTCAGCGGCCGGGACGGATAGACGCGGTGGGGGTGGATGAGGGCATGGAGCGGGATGAGCGGAGGAGGAGTGCGCTGCGGCGGTATGAGGACGATGCTGGGTTGCGGGCGCTGTCGGCGCGGCATGGGGGGCCATGGACGTTTGTCAATGTCGCTGGCGGGGGCCGCCGGAGGGACTTTACGTCTGCAAAAGGCTTTCGGACAGACATGATTCTGGGAAAGTCCGCCTTGGCGGGGAGCTCGCCGCAGGCGGCCCCCGGCAGGGTCCCCGAAGGGACATGCAGGACCACATGATGATTCAATACTAGGAACACGTGATCATTTAAAACGAAGTGGCGGTGGCGGTGGCGACTCGCGCGGCGCGGAAACAGCCGGGCCTAACCAACCAGGGGGCGGGGCTAGATGTCCTGGTAGTTGGTCGAACCAGCCCTGCCTGTGAGCTGCCTCTCCTCGGCACGTGACCTCCCGCGGCGACGACGGCCGGCAGCACCGTTCCCGCACATGTACTTCCGCGCAATCAATGTGCCCCCAACACCAGCAATGCCTACCTACCTTTGCATCCTCTGCGAGCCGTCCCCATTCCGCCTTTTCCCTCCCACGGTTGCCGGCGCCGAAACCGACCACCCAAAAGCCCTTGCATCTCGTAAATGCCGCATTTTGACATCCCTCCGGGGGCCTCGGCGGATGCTGCTGGCATGTTCACGAAAGGGATAGTTTTATGCTGTCCTCTTTGTATCCGCAACCCCCCGCTTCGGGTACCGTACCGGAAAATTACAACCATGGGTGGAAGCCAAATCTTTCTTACAATACACATGGGTACTTCTGGCTTCCATGGACCAATGGCCGAGGAGAAGGTTTGTAACTAGGCAATCAGGATTAGTCATGGACATATCTCCCAGGACGGTCCTGCTTTGGAAATAACAAAAACTGCTTTCCTGTAATGCATTCTATCGATTTTCATGTCAAAGGACTTTGTCGCCATGAGGTGCACGGGGGATGGCAGCCTCGTCAAATGCCCAGCAGCATCCGCCGAAGGCGGCAGCTCGCCGCAGGCGGCCCCCGGCAGGGCCCCCGGAGGGACACAAGCAGAGGGGATGATCCGGAACCGTTGTGGGATTCTTGATGCGGGGTTTACACTACGGGCCACGTCGGCCGAAGGCGGCAGCTCGCCGCCGGCGGGGCCCCCGGAGGACCCGGAGGGACAGCGTCGAGGCCCCTAGTGTTCCTGTCACGATGCTGTCTGCTTTTTTGAATGTTGAATTTTGGGGTTTTGAATCATGAATTTTGTCTTCCGCACCTGTACTGCCGAGCCGGCCATTGCTCCCTGCTGTCTGACAGGTCGGTCCCGTGTGCGTCATCGCCTCCAACCCCGCATTGTGTGGGGGGCCCCGCCCGTCAAGGTGCGTCATCGGTCCATGCCGCAGCGTCATTGGCACCCCTCACCACGGCAGCACATGAATGACATGCATCATCAGACCACGACCGTCAGAGGTCCAAGCCGATAAACCGCAGAGCCAAACAGCCATCAGAGTGTTTTTTTTTTTTTTTTTTTTTCGACCCAAAAGACAGCAAGCAACATAGCCTCTGGGTACAGCCCAGCCGGCGCATTCCGCCGCTCTCTTCCAACATGCCACCCGGGCCTTCTCCGTCCCCCCGCAACCTCTTCATCCTGGCCGCCGCCGCCCTCGCCGTCCTCATCTACACGGCCGAGCTGCCCCGCGCGCTGACCGTCTTCGGCGTCTGGCGGCAAACCGCCAAGACGCCCGTCGCGGACCCGCGCGACCTGCGAGTCATTCCCGGCACGGTCCACTGCGAGGACCTCCACCGCCACGAGCCGAGCAACTTGCTGTTTACGGCGTGCGAGGGCACGGAGCGCACCCGGCAGTCCTGGTTCCCGGCGCTGGGCCTGCTGGGTGATCCGACGACGGGGGCCAAGGGGCGGGGGAGGATCGAGGTGATTGATCCGCGGGTGGGTGTCCCCTTCTTGTCGAGGCGGGAAAAAAGAAAAGAGGAAAAGGGAAGAGAGAGAGAGAGAGAGAGAGAGAGAGAGAGAC
>AFQZ01000934.1:0-20896 GCA_000222935.2 Aciculosporium take MAFF-241224
GCAAGCTTTAGTGGTAAACTGCACTATAAAGCTTAACACTAACAAATCCTTTAAAGGTTGGCACATTCCTAAATTTAGCATTATAGAAATCGTTATCATTTTCTATTGCTTATCGTACTTAATAAAGAAGAATTATATCTTATTCAAGAGGGTTATAAAGGCCATTAAATATCTTCGTAAGTCGGTTAAGAAGAATTTCTAAGTATTCTAACTTATTCTTTATTAGATGTTCTATAATAATATAGCAAAGGCATAGATCGGCAAATTGTGTTTTGTAGAAGCTCTTATTCTTAGGTGTTTTAAAGTAATTCCTAATGTTCTAAGTCATCTCCTTAAATAGGATTGTCTTTACTTTAAAGTATTTAAGGAAGTATATATAAGCTTTACCTTAAAGCATAATAAGGAAGGCTTTTAGGTAAAGTAAGGGGGAAACTCCTGCTTAAGAACATTTCTCTTTAAAATGTAGTAACTTCTTGTTAATAAAGTCATACACTTCTCCAGAATATTGTTTTTCTTTCTAGTAAAGTCTCTTAAGAGTATTAAGGGCTTTTCAATTGCTATTAGAAAGTATTCCAGTCGGGGTTTATAGTTTTGGGGGAGGGTCTTTAGTTGAATGAAAATCTTTATTATTAGAGTTCTTATCATTAGAAAGTTCAAGTCGTTAAATCTCTTCTCCTTTCCTAGTTGCTTTTTCCAGCAAAGGTTTATATTCTATATTAGGGTTAATGTTTAAGATATTAACAAGATCTTTAGAGACATTCGATCTCGATCCTCTAGCTGTTTTGACACCATTATCATTAAGGTAATTACAAAGGGTATACTTAAGGTTATTATTAATTTTATTAAAAGTATCCTTTGTCTAATTTTTATAATCTCGCTAGAAGTTAATAAGGAGATTGCGCCCTTTTCCTTCGTTAAGAATGTAGTAGTTAATCGTATATGCAATACGGTCGTTAATCTGTTGTTTAGTAGCTGTATTAATATTAATATTGTTAACTAACTTAGTCTAATTAAAGAATAGAATTAGACAGTGCTTATAAAGTTTTTAGGGTAGGGTGCTCTTTAGAAGTTCTCTTCTATAGACATCCTTTTAGAGTTATTTATTAAAATCATCTATTTTTCCTTAGCTTAAAGACATTTTAGTGTTTTAGGCTTTGTATTTAGTACTAATTAAAGCAGTTAGCATTAGTTCTCCGTAAATAACGGTGAAGATCTGGTTTTAATCGTGGACGAGTAACAGTTAATAATAAGGGAGAAGATCTACAAGAGTTAAGTCTTCTTATAATTATAAACGATTTAACAGTTAACGATTTAAAGAAATAATCCTTTAGTTAGCATAACGTCGGAATTTCTTATAGTTACATAAGTAAAAGCATTCGGACGAGTCTCTTCTGGGTATAACCTAATAAATCTATAGTTATTAGCAACCACTAATTAGTATTAGTAGCGCTTAGGTTATAAGTATGCTATAGCACAAATATAGGGGGGGGGGTTTAATATTTAATTCATTTATATCTCTAAAAGAGGGGAAGAAGCAGGCTATAATGCGGAGGTGTGGTGTTGTGGCCATAGTATAGCCCCAGGTCACATGACCTGTAATCCAGCTAATTAAGGTGCGTGCATTCTGTGTGCAACCCACAATTCCTGGTTAATGCGGCGTATCCCTTCCATCATCCATACGAGCGATTCCGACAGTATTTCTTTAAGCTTACTCTGGCTTAAGGTTTTTTATAATATATAGCTTGTAAATAGCATTAGTCTGTAAACATTCCTATGTTAGTGTTTTAGTCTATAGACTAGGCGATAAGGGCATTTGGATTATTATTAGTAGTTGTTAGTAACTGACTTATAGAGGTTAGTGGTATATCCATTGCTAAGAGGCAATTTCAAAGATTACTAACAAATCCTTCAAAGGTTGGCACATTCCTAAATTTAGCATTATAAAAATCATTATTATTTTCTATTACTTGCCATACTTAATAAAGAAGAATCGTATCTTACTTAAGAGGGTTATAAAGGCTATTAAATATTTTTATAAATCAGTTAAGAAGGATTTCTAAGCATTCTAACTTATTCTTTATTAGATATTCTATAATAATATAGTAAAGTGTTATGGTCTAGCTAATGTGCGACTACAGTATTAGTGACTATGAATGAGAATAATCTTCTTAGGGGAGAAAAGAAAGAAAAGATCTGCAATCCTTCCAGAACTCCTGCCTTTATAGCTTATCCCATCTACTATTATATAGCCTAAGTAAAGAGGCTAGAGTAAGATAGACCTAGATACGTATAAGGTCTAATTAGCTAGTGTAAAGCTTAAGTTAAAAGGCCGACTTAGAGTATATTAATATGCGCGCCTAACTCATATTGCTTGTATAGCTTGTAAAGTCTGGCTTTTATAATATAGTTATTCTTCTGACTGTAAAAATACGAGCCTTAAGCTCAAATCCATTACATAGCCCCCTTCTTACCACTAAAACGCCGTAATAGTAATGAAATATAAGCCCCCTTTTCTGTTGCATTCTTCCCTAAGCTCCCCTAGGTATGTATAAACGCTGGTTTAACATGTAACCCACCTTTAACTAGTTGTCTTGCTAACCAATTATAGGTCGCTAGCCCCCTGTATTTCTAACGTCCGCATAATAATATAAACCCAGTCCCTGGATTTTCTTATATTACCTTTTGTTATTCCTTCTTTATTAACTATCTTACTCTTATTAATTTTCTTGTTTACACCTGTCTTAGGGATATAGTTATTTCTTTTTCCTATAAAACGTTTTCTTCTTTTTTATAATATTATACCTGTTTGTATATGAGTTGAAAATCCCTAGTATAATTCATAATGTCCGGTTGCTAATAGTTTTAATATAAGAAGCATGTCCGCTACAGTAGGAGCTCCTCTGCCACCCCCCCTAAACCATGTATATGGCGGTCTTGCTATAATAGGTAACTTAGACGACAAAGATGCTGCTAGTGCCGCTAAGTATAAAGCGTTCTGTATTTATTATATAAATAACCTTTATATCTGCAGGGAGGCTAAATGCCTCCCTAACCCTTACAGCTATACCTGCTGTACTTATTAGGTAAGTTATAAGAGTTATCTCTAGAAAAGGGAGCTCTTATTAATAAACCCTAAGTTATAGCAAACTATTAAGGATATGCGCTAACTTACTAGCGCTAGGCATGTAATTAAAGTCCTAGCTATGCCTGTAGCACCTAGGCATAGGGCTACCTAGGCTATCCTTACAGCTGAATTTATTTACACTAGATGTTGTTTTAAGGACACTTTAAGGGCTACCTATGCTGCCGCTCCTACTGCTGTTCCTACTATAAGCCTCCTCCCTGCTGCCTTCTTTAGTCCCCTTTTTATACCTATTACCTTTATAGTGCTAATAAATATATTATAGGCTGCTAATCTATTGGTTAAAATGCACTAACTTTAAACTACTCTTATAAAGAGCACTATAGCTAGTAACTGCCTCCTAGAACATGCCAGGGTTCTTACTAACTAACCCCTGTTCTTATCTAAGCAGCCTGCCCTTAGAACTACTCCCCTCTAATCTCCCTTTAGAAATAAGAGTTTTATTAAAACTCTTTATCCTTTTTATTCCCTTAATCCTCCCTTAACCCTCCCTCCTTCCTTTAAAAATAGCTCTTATAAGGATATTAATAATACTATAACTAATACTATCTAAAAGGCTAAAGAGAAGGAGAATTACATCCGAGTAATGTAAAAAGTAAAGCAAAAGCACCTTTATAAGGAGGCTAAAGAGCAAAAGAAGCAGTAACAGCTATATGCTGTTTTTTTTTTTTTTTTTTTTATATATAGGTTCAGACTCGGTTTATTTTTATAGAATTTTGTAGATTAAATCTAGTTCGCCCTCCGTTTAGGCCTATTATGGCTATATATATCACCCTATTATGCTTTAAATCTCTTTAGTGCCGCTGTCTTTAGAAAACTTTCTAAGGGCTTTTATATTAGCTAGGTATACCTAACTTATTTAACTAGTATATCCTGTTAGTTTCCACGACCTTATACGTTTCTTACTACTAATATATCCTTTACTTTATATTTTACTAACTCTAAATTGTCTTTATATAATAAGAGTATTAGCCCTAGTCTGGAATCCGCTAGTAGTTATAATAAAAGCAGGTTAAATATGGCCCTCTTTATTAAGTCTATATAAAAGATAGGGTATA
Source organism: Aciculosporium take MAFF-241224 (assembly GCA_000222935.2). Classification (NCBI taxonomy): domain Eukaryota; kingdom Fungi; phylum Ascomycota; class Sordariomycetes; order Hypocreales; family Clavicipitaceae; genus Aciculosporium; species Aciculosporium take. The sequence continues at coordinate 4,201 of AFQZ01000934.1, forward strand.
TACCCTGTAAGACATTAAGTTAGATAGTAAGTAGTATTAGCATGTCTAAAACCTAATATTTTACCTTAATTCAGTTAAGTTTCCGGCTAGGGCAATTAGTCTTAATATAGTGCAGATTTAACCACATAAAGTCTCCTGCCTAGTATTGTTCTGCTGGTCATTAGGAAGCATTTATTACATCCTATTGTTATTATTATATAAAGTTAATTACTGCCTAAGCTAGTGTTATTCCCTCTTAGAGATATTTTAGGAATAATGCGGCCCTTTCTTTAGGTAAAGTTAGACTCTTAGTTATGTCTAATACTTATTAAATTAGCTTAATATTAAACCCCTTTAAAATAAGACGAGAGACGGAACACCGCGGATACGACGCGGTATTACGCCTAAAACGAAAAAGAAGCATAGAATCGGATTCCTTATTATTGATTACCCCCCCTAGTAATAGCGCATTGCGCAAGGGGAGTAAGCAGCATAAGGGGTGTGATAATTAACGAATTTTCGCGTGGATCCGCGACTAATAAAGGATAAGGCACTACCTAGGAAGAAACATAATATTAAGGAGAGAATCCTGGAGTAATAGTAGCGCGGGAAAAACTAAAGAATAAAATAAAATCACTGAAGGAATTAATAATAAAAGTTATTCTAAAGGCAGAAATGACAGAAGTATAGGCTTTTATTAGAACTTTTACATAAATTGCTATAAATGCAGGAGGGGAGATAGCCTAAGTAAGAACGGACACGGGAGGCCTACAGGCCTTAATCATGAAAGCGGTTAGCAGCAGAGTAGAAACCATAGTTAAGAAGGCGGTTAAGGAGGTAATAGAGGCTGTTTATAGGACTGGATCAGCGGTTAGGGGGACTTAGGCGAATATTACGGCTTGCGGAGTTACGGGGCAGAATACGATGATACCTTTGGCCTGAACGGAGGGTATAGCGATACTAGCCTGCCATCACTGGGAAGCACTAGTAAAGGAAAGCACTATTAGCAAGGCAGTTAGGAACAGATTGCTAGGAGAGATTATAAAGGCAGTAAACAGCGCTATTAGCATGGAGGAGGCAGTAGCAGCATGCTAATTATAGAGTAGAGACACAGTTATTATATTTACGGAAGCAGGGAGGAAATAGAAGGAAAACACGGCCTGGGTAGGAGTTGCCTTTAGACCTAAGGCAGAAGTAAACAGGAAGATGTTTAGTGTGATTATTAAGGGATTCCTAACACGATTAACAAACTACATTGTAATCGAGGATATAAGGAAGAACATTGAAAAGGAGAATAGATTAAATATAGCAAAAATAACGGTACGGAAGCTAAGAGAAATAGCGATAAGGGCACTATTAGTGGTTAGTATTAAGGGCACTAAGGCAGCGAACCAACTATGCCATGGGGGAATAGTATACTAAGCAGAGATTTTTAACGCTAAGCTATATAACGAGATGATCCACCCGAAGTAATATTATAACTACTATAAGATTAGATATATTGCTAGACACTGTAAGGAGGAAGCAAGATGCGGCAGGTGTGCTGCTGGAAAACACCCTGAGGGAGAGAGGACTTGCCCGACGTTAACAGGCGAGGTACGGGAGAGATGCCCAAATTGCGCAGGGGCACATCCAGTATGGTCTCGGCTATGCTCGGTGAGCAATAATAGGTGGCAACAGGCCTGGGAGGCTTATGCTATGAGGCTGCTGTTCTTCCGCGACTATCGGTCGGAGGCCGTGACAGCTACTACGGGCGAGGGTTATTATAGAGAAGAGACCGGGGGATTGACGGAAAGGCAGCCAAGAGGAAGGAGCATACAACTAAGGGGCCTTTCTACGAGACGAACATACGAACTACGATTAGGACGGCAGAGACCGGCAGAGGAAGGCATGATGCTGGCCTTCCTACAACTGATAAGAGAGCAGAACAATACCAGAGCCAGCCCAACCAGGGTGCTCCGAAGCACACAATAGAGTACATGATTAAGGTTATGTACTGGAATATACGGAAGAAAAGCAATCTAGTACATCTGGCGTTGGGGCATGACGTTAGCCCTGAGGTGATAGCCATCCAGGAACCAGGAGGCTATAATAGTATACTGCCGAATCCATCTTGGGGGCACTATACGTTAGTAACATACAGTGGAAGAACGGCGATTTATATACACTGGAAGGTCGAGGCAGGGCTTTGGACTATAGGGAGGGGGGAGGATTGGTGCAGTGTCAAGCTATGTGGAGTAGAGGTGTATAACATATATTCCCTGGCTTACGAAAGGGGGTGGCAGACGCCTCTATAACACTTTGCCAATACCTAGGCAAAGGGCCGGAGTGTGTTTGTGGGGGACTTCAACCAACATCACCCCTTGTGGGACAGATTCGGCCGAACATCTCCGGGGCATGATAAGATGTTGGAATTTATAACGAGGTGGTAACTCGGCCTAGCTACGCCGTTTAGGGAAGTAATAAGGAGAGAACATAGCAGCAGGGATAGCACTATTGACCATGCGTGGACCACCCACGACGTTAGTGTCGAATTTATCGGGCCAGTGGAAATCGCCGGATCTGACCATGTGCCCCAGCTTATTAGCATCGGGATAAACAAGGAATCAAGCAACAGCCCAGGGTTGGTCTGGGGTTAGAGGACAGCGGACGAGAACCTTATTATGGCAGAGGCTTTAAACAGGCTTGGAAAGAAGGGGTTGGAGCTTCCGCTGTGCAACCGGCAAGAAATCAATGACTATGCGCAGTGGCTTACCTAACAGCTCACGGAGATAGCCAATACAGCAGCACCTAAGCGACCTTAAGGGCGCAGCAAACCACAGCCTTAGTGGAATAAAAGGGTAAGGGACGCGATAGCAGAGGCAAGACGTGCTAATAGGCGGTGGCGGTAATAACGGACGCAGGAAGCGTGGCAGGCCTTGACGGAAGCTACAAAAAAACAGGATCGTGTTATCTCGGAGGAGAAGAGAAGTAGCTGGCAACAGGCAGTTAGCGAGTTATCCAGGTCCAAAGGGAGTCTTTGGACCCTGGAGCGTTGGGCCCGGCTATGGAGTGGACTTCCTCCTGAAAGGCAACAGGTCCCACCACTAACCCGGCCAGGAGACGACGGCAGGGAGGAGATAGTAGAGGTTACACACGAGGGCAAGGCGAGGGCATTTGCAGAGAGGTTCTTCCCTCCATCCGCAGCTAGGGCTCTAGGTCCGGAGGCAGAGGAGGGGACAAGATACTGTGATGACGATTAGGCAGTTCCTGTGTTTACAGAGGAGGAAATTAAAGAGGTTATGAAGAATACGGCAAGTTAGAAAGCCCCAGGACCGGACGAGCTGCTAACGGGTTTCCTTAAGCTATGCAGAGCGGCCCTAATATCGTGTTTAACACGCCTTGCGAATGCTTGCTGCGGCTTGGGATATCATCCGGCCTCCTTCCGACGAGCGAAGGTGGTAGTTCTATGCAAACCTAGGAAGTCCCCTGAGGAGTTGGGCAGACCGGGGGGGTGGAGGCCGATATCGCTGTTAAACACGATGGGCAAAGTGATTAAGGGAGCTATTGCAAGGAGGATCACTATTATGGCAGAGGAAGGCCATATACTGCCGGACATGCAGATGGGCAACAGGGCTGGCAGATTAACGGAGATAGCACTGAGCACGCTAAAAGAGGTCGTGAGAACGGCGTGGCATCACTGGGGGATAGCATTATTACTACAGCTGGATATCACCGGGGCGTTCGACACCGTTAGCCATGAACGATTAATCCGCACTATGAAGGAGTTAGGACTGCCAGGGTGGATGGCCAGATGGGCATAGGGCTTTACGTCAGAAAGGAGAGCACAATTGGCGTTTGACGGACGTATTACCGAGGAAATCCAAGTCACTGCAGGGGTTCTGCAAGGGTCGCCGGCGTCTCCTATCCTCTTCCTGCTCTATATCACGCTACTATATCGAAGACTAGCGGCGGCGGAATCAATGTTAACATTGGGGTTCTTAGATGATATAAACATTATAGTATATAGAAAAACGGCAGAGGAGATAAAAGTATAACTAGAAAGAGCCTGGAGAATATGTGAGGAGTAGTTGAAGGAGTATGGGCTAAGGTTTAACCCAGGAAAGAGCAAGCTGATGCACTTTATAAGGAAGAGGCAGGCGATTACAACGACGATCCGACTTAGCAGAGTAATAATATAACCGACACAATCAGCGCGATTCCTAGGGGTTTGGATTCACTGGAAGCTTCGTTGGTTAACCCATATAGAGAAGGTGAATGCTAAATTGTTACGGCAGAAATTAGTGCTCACGGCGCTGGCTGTGTCTACGTGGGGATGCCGACTAGAGTGTGCAAGATCCCTTTATACGCAGGTAATACGAAGCACGATAGCCTATGGAGCTGGGATATACCACACCCGCAGCGAGCCAGAAGGGGTAGCACAGGGGGTAGCAAAGGCATTTGTAAGGGAACAGAACGAATGCTTAAGGCGGGTTATAGGGGCGTATAAGGCGACGCTAGTAACACTCTTGGAGACAGAAGCAGTAGTGCCGCCGGTGGATCTGTACCTTAATTACGTTAAACGACGATTCCACTAAAGACTTGAGGATAGTGGCATGGGCGAGAAGATACGGCAGGCCTGTAATTTGATAGCATTGCAGCTACGACGCCAAGGAAGAGGCCGCCGACGTAATCGCTATAAGGCGTTTCCTGATGCCCCCCCCCCCCTCCCTGGCAGCCTTATAGCCAGACAGGAATTAGAGAGGGAGTGGGAAAAACGGTGGATCTGGCAGAGGCGTGAGGCTCGGGTGAGAAGAGGACGGGCAAAAGCAATAGTAGCAGACAAGGAACCTAACTTTAAGAGCACAAAAAAGATAGCAAAGCTCCATAATAGCCTGCTTAAGCATAAATCTGCGGCCCTAGTTTAGCTTCGAACGGAAAAAATAGGGCTAAATGCCTTCCTCTACAACAGACAGGTGCCCGAGGTAACTTTACTAATATGCCAATGCTGGGGAGGAGACGAGGATATCTACCACCTTATCCTGTCATGCCCGGAATATAACCATCTAAGACTGATTCCGGCGGTGCCCGTAATGAGAGATCCGCGGGAACTTAGGGCAGCGCTTAACAACAAGAAGCTAGCACCAAATATCGTGAAGTGGGTGCTTTCGACTGGGCGACTTCAGCAGTACAGGTTGGCGGAGGAGCTTGGTAAGGCGTGGCAGATACGTAATGACAAGGCTGAGAAAGGGACCAGAGGCAACGGAAACAACAGGATAGAGGAGGAAGAGCCGGACTAGGAGGGGAGGTGCTTATAGGGGGTTTTTACTAACATACTAACCTTTTATATAAAGCATAACTACACTTCTGTTATTGTCTGCAGTTCCGGGGAACTGGCAGATATCTTATACTAATGGTTGGAAACAATAAAGACTCTATATTAGAGGCTTAGCGGGAGCTATATGGAAGAATATGGGTTTTCTCCCCTATCTTAGGGTTTTTCCTATATTAAGAAGTTAGTTGATGAACTAGTTAGTGGCTCTAGCTACCTAGCGTACATGAATAATAATAGAAAGAGAGACTTATATTATTAAGATGCCTTATAGCCCTATAAAGTTTTAGTCTATAGTTATTAAACTATATATAACCTTACTAGAGGTAGAATCTTCTTATAAGGAAGACCTGGTTTACAAGGAAGACCTGGTTTAAGGTAATAAAAATCATAAAAACCCCCTTAATAACCTAATAACTCTACTATAAAGAGGACGTAAAAGACCCTAGAAACACCCTTAAGCAAAGGCTTTTCTTACTAAGAAAGAAAAGGCCGATTTTTAACTTATAATTAACCTCTGTATATAAGGAAAAATCAATATACCCAGAGAACCTTTCAAACTCTCTAATAAAGCAGAGATTAATGCTTTACTAGTAAGGAATATATTTAAATTTATAAAATTTAACCTGTAAAAGCATAAAGGCAAAAGACTCTTTAGCTTGCGAATAGTAAGAGAAGTTAAAGGCAAGGTAACTAACTTCCTATACAAAAAGTTATAATGTGTTATTTAAGGCCATAGCGACTAAGGAAAGGAAGTTATTCTTACACAGTCCCTAATAATATAAAGAGCTAGTTAAAGGCTTATTATTGCTCTTGCTTTATTATTAAAAAGAGAAGGCATTACGGCTTAGTTAAGGGATATTACCTAAGCATATATACAGTTATAAATAAAGCTTAATCGTACGATTCTTATAAAGCTTCTGTTGGAATCGCTCGTCTTAAGGATGGAAGGGATACACGATAGTGACCGGGAATTGTGGGTTATACGCACGATACGTGTGCCCTAATTGGCTGGATTACTATATCATATAACCTAGGGCAGTACTGTAGCTATAACACTACACTTCTGTATTATCCCCCTCTTTTCCCTTTAGATAATTAGAACTATATAGGAATCAGACTATTATTACCCCCCCTGTTATTACTGCAGTAATTACACCCTGTGAAACCAGCACTAATTAGTGGTTATTATAACTACAGATTAGCTAGGAATTAACAGAAGAGACAAACTTCTAATATAACGCACTTATTCACTTAATTATGTAGAATCTGTTATTTGTGCTACCTAAAAGCAACTTTTTCTATTATTATCAACTTTTGCTACTTATCTATAATTATTAAGAAAGTTTCTTTATAGAATTTACCCCTTATTATTAATTTACTACTAGTCTATAATTAAAGTATTTTCTTTGCTATCTATTACAGAGAAAACACTAAAAATAGCTTTAACTTCCACTACTAAAGCTAATTAACCTATTTAAGACTCCCTTCCTATAAAACTTTAAAAGTATTCTAACTACTTTATAGAGAAATAGGCTAAAGCTAATAAACAAATTAACCCTAAAAAAGCTATAACTTCCGAACTCTATAACAAATTTACCTACTATGTTAACTAGTATAAATCTAGTAACTAGTAAGGTACTAGGTTTCTGTTCACATACTAAGAAGACTTTAAAGGATAGAATGCCAACATTTTAAGAAGATTACCCCTAAGGTCTGATAAGTACTTTGAGATATTCTTTAAGATTAAGGAATTAACACGTAAGAAGGATTATAAAGACTAATTAACTATATACTTACTAATTTAGTTAGTATAGATAATTCTGTCTTCTTTCCTAATAGAAAGCTCTTAACAGGAAATAATACTATTAATACGTTAACATTAATAATAACCTCACCTCCCCCTAACCCTCCTAACCCTCCTACTAAAGAAACAATAATAAAAACAACAATCCCCTCTCCCCTAGAATAATAAACTATATTAAAGGAAATCACTAATATAAACTAAAAAGCCTTAAACTCTCTTGCTAGAGTTTATAATAAGGAAAATAAGTATTCTAGAGCACTTTTTAACTTTATATATCCTAAAGTCCTAATCTTTAAAGATATCTACATAGCACAAGGAATTTTGCCTAAGTTATACCTGTTTATACTATTAATAATGCTTACAGGCAATGCCTATAAGTATTACCTTAAGAAATTTAGCAGAAGACTTATTTTATTTAACATAATAACTAAGCAGATAAAGGAAAACTTTAAGACTAAAGAAAATTAAAAATTCTACTAAACATAATTCTAAGAGATAAAGTTTTATTGCATTACAGCCGAAAATCTAATGAAGACTAAACTTAAATATTTAGAATTAATAATTTAATAGCTCTTAGACCTATTTAATGGTCTTTACCCCCCCTCTGAGAAAGATATAATCCTTAGGCGCTAACTGGAAATATCTGTTTAAAATAGCCCTAAATTTAACCAGATAACCTACGTCTGAACTAATACCTATAAAGGCATAGTTAGTAATATTCGCTACTGCCTTACAACGAAAGATATAATAGAACCTGTTTTAAAATCATTTATAAGCTAATAAATCGCGAGAGAAAGCAAGTATTAACCTTAAAACACTACCCTAAGCACTAATATAGTCTTGTTTACTAACTAACAATATTTACAAGCTTCCTAACCCTAAAATAAAGCTAGATCTAAGAAATGCTTTATTTATTATAAAGAAGGATGTTAGTTAACTAACCATCCTATTTTTAAATAAAAGAAAGCAAAAGAAACTTAGTGGAGTAACTAAAGGCATAAATCCCCTCCTTCTAAATGCTAATTTCATGCATTCTTATAAGCATTTAAAGGTAAAGACAAAGAGTCATTACCCCTGGATAGCAGGGATAAGGATAAATATAAAAAGGCTGCTTAGAATGCAGTATTTATTGCATTTAAAGAAGAAAAGGTATAAAGCGATAGAAAAGCATAAGAAACCCTTACGTTTATAACTTTCTTTATACAAGCACCTAATCCCCCTCTCTTTTCTGCCTTAACTGTAAATTTCCTGTAAGATAACGCCTTTAAACACACGTTATTTATTAAAGACCCTTATAACCACAATACCGATGAAACCACATAAAAGCAGGTATTTCTCGTGGATTTATAATATACTGCGGAAACGTTTTATAGTATCCTCCTAAATACTAAAGCAGCCGGAATTTTAACTACTAGCTAAGGTTAAGTTAAAGCCTTAATATGCCTTATAACAGACCTTAAGATTAAGCCTTCTTCTGACCAGAAAACCATTAACTTTAGTGCCAGAAGTATAACCTTAAATAGCATTTTAAAGCTTTCTATAATCTTTAGTACGATTTCTTTTTATATTCTTAATAGTGCTATGCCTTTCCTATATTCTATTATAGATATAAATAGAATAGGTGTTAAGCTTAATAATCTTAAGAACCTCCTTATCTAAGGAGAAAAGAAAGTACCTATTATTAGAAAATAGGGATATCCTTAGTAGATAATTAGTTCCTAAGAACCTACTGTCTTTATGCTCTTAAAAGCAGAAATTTACTAACTTTATTATCAATTTAGCCACCCTTTAATCAACTAACTGCACAACCTTCTCGCTAAGGCTAGTGAAGATTTTAATAGAGCTGACATAAGAAGGATTACGCATGCCTGCTACTAATATTAGATGAACGCTAAGGCTCCTAGTAGATTCAAGTTTACCCTTAAAAATAATCTTAAATTTAATTATAAGGTCCTCATTAACATTATATAAATTAATAAAAAGCCTGTCCTTTATATTATTAACTCAGCAACTGCATTTTAAGCCGCTTGCTTTCTTAGACCCTAATAATAAAAAGCTTAAGATATCTAGAATGCCCTTAAGGAATATTGGATTAATATATATCTTAGTCCCCTAGACTAGATAGTTTATAATGCTAGAAGAAACTTTGCTTCTAGCAAATTTAGGCATTTGGCTTAACTATTGTTAATTAATATTAATAAAGTCCCCATTAAAGCACATAACAGCATTAGAAAACTTAAGCAATATTACGCCCCTTTTTAAAGAGTATATAATATTATTAAGACTAAAGCTTACGGTCTTCTCTTAAAAGAGCAGATGCTTTAAATAGCTATTAAAGCAGTTAATGACTCTGCCGGCCTAAATAGCCTTATCCTAACCCTCTTGGTTTTTAGAACATATCTAAGAATAATAAATAATTCTCCCCTAAGCCTTAAAGTCGCTTAGAGAGCTAAGATACTTTAAAAAGCAATAGATAAAGCAAGGCACAGCCTTATAAGGCATTAAGTTAATAATGCCCTTAACACTTAAAATGGCCTAATAACCCTGCTAACATATAATCTCCCCTTAAACTCTAATGTATAAGTTTATTATAAGAAAGGTAAATAGACTGGCCTATATAAGCTTTTTTTAATAGAAGGAGAGACTTATATTATTAAGATGCCTTATAGCCCTACAAAGTTTTAATCTATAGTTGTCAAGCCATACATTACTTTGCCAGAAGCAGAGACTTCTTATAAGGATAACTAAGCTCAAAATAAGGAAGCTATAGGAATAGCTTTAACTTCCTAAGAAGGGCAAGGCCTATGCCTAAACAACCCTAATTAGGAAAACGCCGAGATTAATAAAATTGTTTACAAGACCCCCCCCAATGAAATTATTTACAAGACTCCCCCTAATAACCCTATAAATCTAATACAAAGAGGCTGTGGAAGACCTTAGAAATACCCTTAACCAGAAGCTTTCCTTATAGAGAAAGAAAAGACAGATTTTTAACTTATAATTAACCTCTGTGCGTAAGGAAAGATAACCATGCCTGGAGAACCATTTAAACTTTCTGACAAGGCCGAGATTAACGCTCTACTAGCGAGAAATATATTTAAATTTGTTTAATTTAACCCTTAAAAGCATAGAAGCAAGAGACTCTTTAGTTTATAAATAGTATGTAAGATTAAGGGCAAAGCAACTAATTTCCTATATAAAAAATCGCGATGTGTTATTTAAGGCTATAGTAACTATAGAAAAGAGGTTATTCTTATACAGTCCCTAATGATTTAAAGAGCTAGCCAGAGGCTTATTATTGCTCTTGCTTTATTATTAAAAGAGAAGGCATTATGGCTTAGTTAAGGGATATTACCCAAGCATACGTGCAGTTACAAACAAAGCTTAATTGTATAATCCTTATAAAGCTTCTAGTACAGATTACATACCTCTACCCGCTAGATGTTATTATAGTTATAATAAAGCCGCTTTATAGAATTACAGAAGCAGGCATGCATTAGTGGTTAACGTATTTTAATCATTATTGCTAAAAACTCCAGATAATTACTTCTACCTACAACCTATATCTACTTATTTCTTTAAAGGAAAGCTCTTATTTTAGACTTATTAGAATGCAGACCGATGACATGTTAGGCCTTAGCAATACTAAATTCTTTAATTATAAAGAAGTTAAGTTGAAAAATGCCGGATTTCTTGCAAAGCCAAAGCAACGCCTAGAGAAATTAATACCGTTAATGTTTAATAGTTGTATTTTAAGCGAAGCTAATAATAACACCTTCTTCCTATAATAAAAGGCATAAGGAAAGAAGTTGTCAGAAGTTAACTAGGATAATTAAGCTTAATATGTTAAGCAAAGGGCTTAAGGTATATATATTGCTCTTATCTGCCAACCCGAAGCCTCTTATGATCTTTCTATTACTGCCTAAAGTTAACAACTAGAACCTGATAATATAATAAAGCTTAACAAGAGGCTTAAGTAGTAAATTAACAATCAGACTTACGGACTTTACTACATGCTTCTCTTACTAGAAAATGCCTTCCTCTATGTTTTTGTTAATGGCTCCTTTGCTAATAATAAAGACCTTAGCTTATAACTTAGCTATGTAATTATTCTTGGAAATGAGGAAAAGAATGTTAATGCCTCTAAATTCACGCTTATAGGCAATATCATGACCTATAGCTCTATAAAATCTAAAAAAGTTATAAGAAACGCCTTAGCATTAGAGCTATACAGAATAGTCTAAGGAGTCGATATTGCTTATATAATAAGTACAACTTTAAGGATTATTACTAATTAATTAAACAAGCTAAACATTCTAATTGTAATATGCACTAACTCTTTTTTATTATATAAGTATATTGTTAAATTAAGCACTATAAAGGAGAAAAGGCTTATAATTAACATTATAGCGCTATAATAGTTATATAAGCAAAGGGAAATTGCAGAAATATAATAGATAAATGGCTATAATAACCTTGCTAACGCAATAATAAAGGCTTCTCTAAATAGAAGCCTTAAGACCTTTATGACTAAGAATAAGGCTTGGATTTAAGTGGAAGGTTAGGTAAAGAGACCGGTATTAAGCGTTAAAGCTAAAGCTGCTTAAGCGCGTAATAAAGAGTTTAAATTCAATGAATCCAAACGCGATTAATTAAGGGACTTTAAGGATGCTCTAAACTAGGGAAAAGTCATTTATTTAGGTAATATTTCTTATATATTGCGACGTTATTAATTTTTGCTTATTTGTTAATTTTTACGGATTTTTTTTACGTGTTTTGGAGCGATTCCTCTTTTTTAACAAAGAGAGAGTTTGTAAGTGTTAGAATTGCTCGTCTTAAGGATGGAAGGGATACACAATAGTAACCGGGAATTGTGGGTTATATGCACGATATGCGTGCCCTAATTAGCTGGATTACTATGTTATATGACCTAGGGTAGTACTGTGGCCATAATACTACACTTCTGTATTGTCCCCCTCTTTTCCCTTTAGATAATTAGAACCATATAGAAATCAGACCATTATTACCCCCCTCTGTTATTACTGCAGCAATCACACCCTGTGAAACCAGCAGCTTCTTACATAAATTGCACACCTTTACCCGCTAGACGTTATTATGGTTGTAATTAAGCCGCTATACAAAATAGCAGAGGCTGGCATGCATTAGTAGTTAATGTATTTTAATTATTATTGTTAAAAGCTACAGATAATGACCTTTATATATAACCCTTGCCTCCTTATTTCTTCTAGCAAAAGCTTGTGTTTTAAAATCATTAAAATATAAACTAATAATACCTTAGGACTTAGCAATGCTAAGTTTTTCAATTGTAAAGAGGTTAAGTTAAAAAACACCGAATTCCTTATAAAACTAAAAGAGAGGTTAATAATTTTAACACTGTTAATGTTTAACGGTTGCATTTTAAGCGAAATCAATAATAACACCTTCTTTTTACAATAAAAGGCATAAGGCAGGAAGTTATTATAAGTTAATAACCCAACCGACCGAGCGAAATATGTTGAACAGCGAGCATAAGGAGCATATATTACTCTAATATATTAACCTAAAGTATCTTACAATCTTTCTGTTACTACCTAAGTTTAATATCTAGGATCTAACAATGTTTTCAGGCTTAATAAAAGACTTTAATAGTAAATTAATAATTAAGACCGTGGACTTTAATATATATCTCTCTTACTAGAAAATGCTGCTCTTTATATCTTTATTAATAGTTCTTTTGCAAACAATAAAAACCTTAGCTCTTAACTAGGCTATGTAATCATCCTAGGCAATGAAAGAAAGGATAATAATACCTCTAAATTTACCCTTAGAGGAAATATTATAATATATAGCTTAATTAAATCTAAGAGAGTTATAAGGAGTACCTTAGTATTACGTGGTAGTATTGTCATGTAGTCGGTTAGAAGCAACCGTAAAGCTGTTATTAACGTTATTATAAAGGGGTCATTAAACGCACCTATATATACTACTATTAAGTCATATAGTTAAGTGCATTCTGTGTAAGTTATTATTATTCTTGTTCTAAGTCTTACTAGCTGTATAACAAATCCGTCTTATATAAGTAGAGATCTGATATTACAGATTATCCCATAACAAGTGCCCCTCTCTTAAAGATAACTATCTTAGTCATCCTCTAGATTTATCTAAGCTAGTATTAATATATATAAAGAAAAACTTTTATCTGTAAAAGAAAGTAATTTAATCTGTAATATATCCTCCCTGTATTAGTCTAGTTGTATTTAATCTGCTGGAAATGTTGCTTAAATAGTAGTAAACAATCTAATAATAACTACTTATAAAATTTAAAGATAAATAAACATCTTAGTCTAAGCAAAATAAACTATAATAAAAGGAAATTTAATCTAGGTAGTATAAACCTGTTAACTATAGTTGGATCCATCCTAGTTATATTTAGATATCTATTTCTTAAAGTCCTTATCTATATAAGCCTTATAAATTTACACTATAAGCCGTTAATAGAGATATAGATTACAGAATATCTCTATTTACTTATGTTGTTATAGCTATAAGTAACTCGTCAGAGAGTGACTATGTTACTAGCAACCTCTAGTTATATGCTTCTAGAAGTCGCCATATTATAAGTAATTCTCTCGTCTAGGGTGTTGTAGTTATATTGCAATAATGCTGCTAACTATTAACTATAGTAATAACTTATACAAGAAAATGGAAAAGACTTAGGTTAAACTAAAAATAAAAACGTTATACCTCTAAAGACTTAGTAGACTAATAAAGGAAAGCTATATAAAGGGAAAAGAGTTAAGCTATAGGAAGAGAGGCTTTTCTCTTAAAAGTAGGAGAGGTGGCCTATGCCCTTCCTTAAGGTATGTTAGATATCTCGAGTTATCCTCTGCTTCTGACTTTATATATAAAGGTCCTTTATGCGTTTGAGCTAGGCATATTAAAAGTAGTTCTGTAGAGGTTATTAAGGTATTGTTACTTTCAGGCAGAAGACGGCCACTGGCTATGCTATCTTATCCTTACTAAAGGTAAAATTTTCTCATGTTTAAACTATATAGCATAGTAACCATAAGGAAAGCAATAGTCCTCTAGATATAACTTTTTCTGTAATTAATCCATTTACTATAATGCCCTTTATAATACAGTTAAACCTTTAATCTAAGCTATATGTTTTATAATTAAATAGTAATCTGCCTAGAGCCACGTAATTTTTAGTGACTGCTTCTAACATCAGATCGCATAATATATTAGCTAAAATTTTAGTCCTTATGCTACTATATAAGGGTCTCTTATTCGTCTAATATTTCGGCTAATTCCACGTTTTTAGTTGCAGATTCCGTTGTTGTTTTCTGCCTTTTTATAGTGCTATTAATATTATGTCTATTTTTAGAAGGCATCTTTCGCTTTGCCTTTTTTAGTAATGACTTAAATGAGCTCGTGTTTAATATAGTTGCCTTTATTGCTTCTATAGCTAACCTTATTCTTTTACTAGCTAGCAAATTTAGTTTAACTAGGCTAGTTAGCTTTTTGCTTACTATAGGCAAGGTTGTCTTTCTAGCTGCGGATTCTAGCAGAGGTGTTTAAGGAGTAAGCCTAGCAGTCTTAATATTCCTGGCCTTATTCTTTAGTGCTACTATTCTAGCTAAGGTCCTTATAATATGCCTATTAATAATCTTAAGACTAGCTTTTACTATGCTAAAAGACTCCTTATAGGCCTTAATATCCCCTTTAAGCATATTAGTTCTATCTTTAAGTTTGCTAAATTATATATTAATAGCTTAGTCTGCTAGCCTTAACTTTATCTCTTCTAAGATAGTCTTTCCAGCTACTGCTTTGCTTATTAGCCTGCATTATTTAGCTAAACCTTAGATTAGATTCCTTTAGTCCGCTAGTTCCTTCCTTAGCATATTAGTATCCTATTAAGTAGTTACAGTTTTATGCTCTTTACTAGCGTTAATACTCCCCTATTAAAAACCCATGCTTAAGAGATTAACTTATCCTATAGTAGTAAGTGCCCTAGCTATAGAGCTATTAATGCCTCCTAACTTATTATAGTATCTAGCCATAAGTACTTCCTCTTTTAATAGCAATTCTAATTACTACTCTCTAGATCTAGCTTAGTTATCTATCCATTTACTATTAAGGAATTATGCTACTGCCTGCTTAATATAGAGTTTAATATTCTGGATAACTAGGGTATTAGCCAGGCATTTAGTTTTCTTCTACTTATTATTATCAGCCGCTGGAATTAATTCCTTAATAAGGAAAATCTATTATACTACTCTAATTTATAGTGTATATATAGGGTTTATCTTTATAATAGAGAATCTGTTTCTATTAATTTATACCCCTTAGGCTGCAAAATCTTTAGAGTAGGTGTAAATAGCGTCTATTATACTCTATATGCCATCTCCGGCCTAATATTGCTATATTCTAAAAGGCTCTAGTCCTACGTTACCTCCTATAGATAACTCTATCTCTTAGTGCTAATAGTATTTATCTATATAACTAAAACAGTAAATCAGCTTACTAAAGTCTAGTTTCTTTAGTCTATCTTATATCTTTTATATAGTTATAAGAGGATCTTAACTTAAATTACTAACAGGGATCCCTTTAGTTAAGGGGGTATTAGCAATTATCTTGCCCTTTTTTGTATTTTAGAGGCGCTTTACTGCTACCTAGCCTCTAGGGCTAAGCATCTCTTTAAATATATTAACATTAGAAACATTATTCTTATAGTCTATATCTACTCTAGAGTCCTTATTCTTATTCTTAGCTATGGTCTCTATATAGTATTAATAGGCAGTTATTAGGTTAGCATATGCCTTTTCCCTCTGCTTATCTTCTTACTAAGCCTTAGCTATTTGGTTATAAAGGGCAGAATTAGCATTCCTAGTTACTCTTACCTAGTTCCCTTTAGGAGACGGCTTTACTAACTTAGTTATTATTCTTTACTTCTTTCTATAGAATAGTAAAAACTTAACTAAGATATTAGGATTAAAATCCTTTATATAGAACTTATTCTTTATGTCTCTTATAATATATATTAGAATTGTCTAAGAGAGGGCAATAACAGTTAAAAAATAAAATAAAATAAAAGAAAAACTTAAAGTGCATAATAGTTAAAAGCAAGAATAAAAGGTTAAAAAATAAAGAAAAACAGGGAATTCTAGCGTGTTAGAAAGTGCGGATAAGGGGTTAAGTGAAAAGTGAAGTAAAATTATAAGTAGTGTTATAGGAAAATGGGGTCATGTGTTTCCACCTATAGTGATTACATAGGGTCCTGCAGAATGTTAGATCCTGCTAACCTTAAGGCATTATTAGCACTCCTACCTTATAAGCCCCTTCTTTCTATACTCCTCATTCTAGTTAATTAGATGCTCCCTTAGATATTCATTTATTAACTCTAATGTATTTACCTTTATTTTGCTTTTATTAATCCACTAGTTATCTTTAGCAGTATATTCTTTCTATCTTATAAGGTAAGCTACCTTAAGGCTTCATCCCTTACTGTAGTAGATTTTTAACTTATATAAAATAATTTGCTTAATTTCCTAGTAATTAGCTGTTAAGCTTTATAGTGCATTTTACCACTAAAGCTT
>AFQZ01000933.1:0-20943 GCA_000222935.2 Aciculosporium take MAFF-241224
TTTAAACTCTTAAATACCACATTATTAAATAGGGTTACTATTAATATACTACTTAAATATATAGCTCTTATACTGCTTAGACATATAGCTAAGGAGGTCTTCTTGCTACTAGCTTGCTTTAAACTCTTAAATACTATATTATTAAATAGGGTTACTATTAATATACCACTTAAATATACAGCTCTTATGCTACTTAAATGCATAGCTAGGGAGGTCTTCTTGCTACTAGCTTGCTCTAAACTCTTAAATACTATATTACTAAATAGGGTTACTATTAATATACTACTTAAATATATAGCTCTTATGCTGCTTAAATGCATAGCTAGGGAGGTCTTCTTGCTACTAGCTTGCTTTAAACTCTTAAATACTATATTATTAAATAGGGTTACTATTAATATGCTACTTAAATATATAGCTCTTATGCTGCTTTCTCTCTATGTCTCTTATAGCAAGGCCTTTATGCCTTAGAATACTATTATATATACTACCTTATTAGCACTACTATTAATCTGCTTTTTCTCTATAAACTTATTTAAGAATATTAGCAGGTATAATAACTATGCCTTTACTATAACTGCTCTTAAGAAATGGTCTGGTCTTTATAATAGTCCGTCGGCCAGGTTTAACTTTCCTAGCCTATACTTAATTATAAAATTATATAAATAAAGTTTGTCTAACACTATAATCTGTTTACTAAAGAGCTTTAGTTTTATTACTAGGTATTTATAGTTTAAGTAATTAGTAATTACTTTTATTTAATGCTATAAGTAAGCTAAGTAATGCCTTTATATATAAAAAGCTTCTTATATAGCTAGTAGCTTAGTATTAAGTATTGTATAGTAGAGTTTAGGACCTGACAACTTTTGTAATATGTATGTAACTAGGTGCTAATTACCTAGTACTAACATTGCTAATACTATGCTAATAGCGAATGCTAAGGTATTTATTTTAACTTAAAGGGGGGCTGTTAGATTAAAATAAACCAGGACTAGTGCTTTTAAAAACTTTTGTTTTAGTATCTTAAATATAACTTATATATTATAAGGTAGTTTAAAGGTTCCTCTAAACTCTCCCTTTAAAAAGTCTATTAATAGGATAGCTATTTTACTATATACTTTAATAAACTATTAGTAAAACCCTATAAACCTAAGGAAGATTTATATCTCTAGTACACTACTAAGTAGCGGCTATTCCGCTACTACCTTAATGCATTCTGGTTCCATTTTAATACCCTTTAGTATAATAATAAATCTAAGGAAGCTAATCCTTATTATTAAAAATTCGCATTTATTAAGGTTTATATATAGCTTTATAATATATAATCTTTACAGGACTAGTTTAATATGCCCCTTATGCGTTGCTATATTACTGCTATAAATCAGGATGTCATCTAAATAGACAATACATATCATATTCACTAGCTCTCCTAGTATAGTATTAATATATTCTTAGAAGGTAGCGGGTGCGTTTACTAAGCCAAAAGGCATAATAAGATATTTAAAGTAACCATATTAGCATTAGAAAGCTATTTTCTACTTATCGCCCTTGTAGATATGTATCCAGTAGTAAGTATCTTTTAAGTCCAGCTTCATACAGATTATTACTCCTCTTAACCTATTTAACAATTCTGATATAAGGGGAAGAGGGGCCTTATCCTTCTTAGTAACCCTATTAAGGCCTCTATAATCCACACAGAGGCGTAGTTAGCCTCCCTTTTTTAGTATAAATAAGATTAGGGCTTCTACTAGACTTATTAATCTTCTTATCTAGCCTTTCTTTTATACATCCGCTAAGTATTTATAAAGAACTTATAGCTCTTTCTCTACTAGGTTATAAATCAGTCCCTATAGCAGCATTTCTCCTTCTATTAATTTTATTATATAAGTTTTCCCTTCTAGAGAAGGTAGCCTACTAGCTAACTCCTTTAAAAACATATCTATAAATTCTTTATATTCTAGTAAGAGTGTCTTTATAGTAACCTCTTTACTTGTTTTATTTTTAACTAACTCTTCCTAGGAAATAAATAGTTATACCATGCATTAGCTAAGGATTAGCATTATACCTACTGCTTCCTTTGTACAGTAAATCTATTATAAGCTAGCAACTAGCTTTAGGCGTTCCCTTATTACTAGGTATCTTTAATAACTTAATGCCTATAATAATACTTTTGGCTTATAGTCTATGGCCTAGTCTATTCCTAGGATTAGTCCTTCTCTAGTATCTGCTATATAGCAGCAGAGTTAATAGAATTTACTATAACCTATACTATCCGTTATTTATACTACCCTATTAATAATACCTTAGTACTTTAGTTTTGTTAGTAAGGCACTCTCTAGCTTTACCTTATCTGCTTTTACCCTACTCTAGTTAGCCTCTAATAGTAAGTTTAGATATATTATTAAGTTTATTACTCCTAGGTTAAATAGTATATTTACTACTACCTAGCTTCCTTCTTGCTATAGTTTTATTCTTATCCTTATTTAAGAGTTATTAATTTTATTCTTAAAATCCTTAATTTAGCCTAGGGATTTAACTATAATAATATATCCCTAAGTATATACTATAGTTACTAGCGTTATATTTAGGTCTGTGGCCTGCGCTGCTTTTTTATAATTACTATAGTATAAACTTATTATATGCCTATTTAAACCGCATGTCTTGTAATTAAGTGCTTTATAATAAGGAGTAATATAGCTGTATTTTCTACATTTAAAATAAGAATAAGATTGCTAGCCCTAGGTTGTCTCTTTCTCGCTACTTATCCCTTGCTTATCCTCTAATAGTAATATTAACCTAGCTTGTTTCTTATAGGAATAGGGTCTCTTATTATACCCCTTAGTAGCTATTTCTGCCTTATAACCTTATCTAATAAGGTATGTCTAAGACTTAGGGAACTCTTAGCTAAGGACCTGCTTCCTTATTATATAGTTTAAGCTATTAATAAACATATAAATTCAAATTCTCTTAAAAATGTCTTTAGGTAACTCCCCCTTTATCTTACCTTAAATCTTAATAAACACTATAAATAGCTAATTGTCTTATTACTATAACTCTAGTAGTAACTTTATTGCTTTTAGGTAGTATATGTTCTCGTTTATTACTCTATCCTTTAGCTATATAATAAAGTCCTTCTAGCTATAATTATTAAAGTCTATAATACTATCTATAGCTATATACTTATTTTATTATTGCTTTGCTTCCTTTGCTAAGTAGCTGCTAGTATAGGCAACCTTAGTTAAGTTATTTATAAAGGTTGCTCTATTTATAATAAAAGCTATATTCAGGTCTGCAAGAAAGGATTGTAAGTTCTTATAGCTATCTCTCTTATAAACTAGGGCTTTTAATTATGCTTTTACAAGGCTATGTTATAAGTAAGTTACTATTAATTAGTTGCCTAGAGTATTTATTTAGGGAAAAGCAGTTAAATCAGGCTTTTTTAGTATAGTTACTAAGGGGTTTATTAAGTCCTACTATATTTTCTTAAGTTAGGCGTGCTTTTAAATAAGGTATAGCTTCCTTATAGCTTCCTTAAGTTCTTAATCTAACTTATTTTCCTCCTTAGCTTATATATTAATATCTTAGATTTAGGTGTACTAGGGTTCAGGCTAATAATGCTAATTACTTATAGCACTATTAAGGTAAGTTTATCTTATTTTTATAGGTTCTTCTGTTCTACCCTTTAATATAAGTATAAGGGGTTTTAGCTATAGTGTAACATCTTATACTATAGTAATGCCAGAGCTGCTTTTATTTCTATTAAATTTATCTAATGCCCGTATAATTACTATATTAACACAGCTGCTTACTTGTATGTTTATTCTTTAGGTTAATATCTTTATTAAGCTAATAGTCTACTATCCTTATAGGAAAAAAGTAAATATTCTGTTATAGTTAGAGGTTTACTAATAGAGTAAAGGCTATAATTAAGCGTACTTATAGCTAAATAGCTGTAGGTAGGGTTAGTAATGTAAATACTATATTTGCTAGCCTCTCTATCTCTTTATAAGGCCTGTCCTCCTATATACCTATGTATAGCTAGGGCGCGGCTTGCCCTAGTAGGTCTCCGTACTCTCACGCTCTTGTCTTGTGACTCCCCTGATACTTATTTTCTAATAATAGGTACTTTCTTTTCTCCTTAGATAAAAAGGTTCTTAAGATTATTAAGCTTAATACCTATTTTATTTATATTTATAATAAAATATAAGAAAGGCATGGCACTATTAAGAATATAAAAAGAAATTATACTAAAGATTATAGGAAGCTTTAAAATACCATTTAAGGTTATACTTCTGGCACTAAAGTTAATAGTTCTCTAGTTAGAAGAAGGCTTAATCATAAGGTCTGTTATAAGGCACATTAAGGCTTTAACTTAACCTTAGCTAGTAGTTGAAATTTCGGCTGCTTTAGTATTTAGGAGGATACTATAAAACGTTTCCGTAGTATATTATAAATCCATGAGAAATACCTGCTTTTATGTGGTTTTATTAGTATTGTGGTTATAAGGGTCTTTAATAAATAACACGTGTTTAAAGGCGTTATCTTATAGGAAATTTATAGTTAAGGCAGAAAAGAGAGGGGGATTAGGTACTTATATAAAGAAAGTTATAAATATAAGGGTTTTTTATGCTTTTCTATCGCTTTATGCCTTTTCTTCTTTAAAGGCAATAAATACTATATTCTAGGCAGCCTTTTTATATTTATTCTTATCCCTGCTGTCCAGGGGTAATAACTCTTTATCTTTATCTTTAAATGCTTATAAGAATGCATAAAATTAACGTTTAAAAGGAGGGGATTTATGCCTTTAATTGCTCTACTAAGTTTCTTTTGCTTTCTTTCATTTAAAGACAGGATAATTAGTTAACTAACATTCTTCTTTATAATAAATAAAGCATTTCTTAAATCTAGCTTTATTTTTAGGTTAGGAAGCTTATAAATATTATTAGTTAGTAAACAAGACTATATTAGTGCTTAGGGTAGTGTTTTAAGGTTAATACTTACTTTCTCTTATAATCTATTAGCTTATAGATGATTTTAAAACAGGTTTTATTATATCTTTCGTTATAAGGCAGCGGCGAATATTACTAACTATGCCTTTATAGGTATTAGTTCAGACGTAGGTTATCTGGTTAAATTTAGGGCTATCTTAAACAGATATTTCCAGTTAGCGCTTAAGGATTATATCTTTCTTAAAGGGAGGGTAAAGACCATTAAATAGGTCTAAGAGCTATTAAATCATTAATTCTAAATATTTAAGTTTAGTCTTTATTAGATTTTTAGCTATAATATAATAAAACTTTATCTTTTAAAATTATATTTAGTAGAATTTTTAATTTTCTTTAGTCTTAAAGTTTTCTGTCACGGTTGGAGGTCTACTAGTGGAGTAAAGGCTGTAGTCAAGCGCACTTATAGCTAAATAGCTATAGGTAGGGTTAGTAATGTAAATACTATATTTACTAGCCTCTTTATCTCTTTATAAGACCTATTCTCCTATATACCTATGCATAGCTAGAGCGCAGCTTGCCCTAGTAGGTCTCTGTACTCTTACGCTCTTATCTTATAACTCCCCTAATAAAGCGCCTCCTCTTATTTATAATTGCCCTTAATTACTATAGGTAGTTCTAGGCCTCAGTCCCTACTCCCTTTTAACTCCCTTGCTATAACCTAGCAATACCCCTTTTCTTAAGTCTATAACTTATATATTATTATTTGTTACAACTTTACTAAACATATGCATATTACACTAAGCTTACCCTGCTTCCTGTCCTTTTAATAGTAAATCTAATCTTATAATAACTGTTGGTAACGCTCAGGTTATAAGTATGCTGCAGCATAAATGTAGGGGGGGGAGGGTTTAATATTTAATTCATCTATATCTCTAAGAGGGGAAGAAGCAGGCTATAATATAAAGGTATAGTATTATGGCCACGTTACAGCCCCAGGTCATATAACCTGTAATCTAGCTAATTAGGGTATATACATTCTGCGTGCAACCTATAATTCCTAGTTAATACGGCGTATTCCTTTTATTATCTATATAAGCGATTCTAACACTTACAAATTCTCTCTTTATTAAAGAAGAAGAGGAATCGCTTTAAAAATGTATAAAACGCCCTAATAATCAGATATTAACAAACAAATAATAAAGCGAAAAACATCCTTTAAATAAATGACTTTTGTTAGTCCAGGCCGAATGGTTGTGGAGGCAAAGAGTGTTGGTGGGGGGGGGGGGGGGGCCAAAGGGTGTAATTCCCGCGTTTAATCCTACTAAATTGGACGCTTATAATCGCGTTTAAATTCATTGAATTTAAGCTCTTTATTAGGCGCTTAATTTGTTATTAGATTTAGTAAGAAATTAGGACTTTTTCATTCTTTGGCGGCTCTGGCAGCGGCTCTTGCAGCAATTCTCGTAACAGGTCTTTTAACCCATCCTTTTATATAGATTCAGGCTTTATTCTTTATTATAAAGGTCTTAAGAGCTTTATTTAGTATAGCTTTTGTTATTATATCTGCAGGATTATTATTACTATTAATCTAGTGTATCTCAGCTACTTCCTTTCTCTTATATAACTACTATAAAGCTATAATATTAATTATTAGCCTCTTTTCCTTTATTATTCCTAGCTTAACAATATATTCATATAGTAAGAAAGAGTTAGTGTATATTATTATTAGAATTTTCAGCTTGTTTAATTAGTTAGTAATAATATTCAGAGTAGTGCTTATTATGTAGGCAATATTAACACCTTAAACCATCCTATATAGCTTAAAAGCTAATACACTTCTTATAACTCTTTTAGATTTTATTAAGCTATATGTTATGATATTTCCTCTAAGGGTGAATTCAGAGGTATTATTATTCTTCCTTTTATTACCTAGGATGATTATATAGCCTAGTTAAGAGCTAAGGTCTTTATTATTTACAAAAGAACCATTAATAAAGATATAAAGAGCAGCGTTTTCTAGTAAGAGAGATATATATTAAAGTCTATAGTTTTAATTATTAATTTACTATTAAAGTCTTTTATTAAGCCTTAAAACATTGTTAGATCCTAGATATTAGACTTAGGCAGTAACAGAAAGATTATAAGATGCTTTAGGTTGACATATTAAAGCAATATACGCTTCTTATGCTTACTATTTAACATATTTCGCTTGGTCGGTTAGGTTATTAACTTATAATAACTTCCTGCCTTATGCCTTTTATTATAAAAAGAAGGTATTATTGTTAATTTCGCTTAAAATACAACTATTAAACATTAATAGTATTAAAATCATCAACCTCTCTTTTAGCTTTATAAGAAATTCAGCGTTTTTTAACTTAACCTCTTTATAATTAAAAAACTTAGCATTACTAAGTCCTAAGGTATCATTAGTCTGCATTCTAATAATTCTAAAACACAAGCTTTTGCCAGAAGAAATAAGGAGGTAAGGGTTATATGTAAAGGTCATTATTTATAGCTTTTAACAATAATAATTAAAATACATTAACTACTAATGCATGCCAGCCTCTACTATTCCGTATAGCAGCTTAATTATAACTATAATAACGTCTAGCGGGTAAAGGTGTATAATTTATACAGGAAGCTTTGTAAGAATCATATAATTAAGCTTTATCTATAACTGCATATATGCTTAGGTAATATCCCTTAACCAAGCCATAATGCCTTCTCTTTTTAATAATAAAGTAAGAGTAATAATAAGCCTTTAACTAGCTTTTTATATTATTAGGGACTACGTAAGAATAACTTCCTTTCCTTAGTTACTATGGCCTTAGATAACACATTATAACTTTTTATACAGGGAGTTAGTTGCCTTACCTTTAACTTCTCTTACTATCCATAAGCTAAAGAGTCTTTTGCCTCTATACCTTTATAGGTTAAATTTTACAAATTTAACACATTCCTTACTAGCAAAGCATTAATCTCTGCTTTATTATAAAGTTTAAAAGGTTCTCTAGGTATATTGATTTTTCCTTATATACAGAGGTTAATTATAAGTTAAAAATTAGCCTTTTTTTTCTTAGTAAGAAAAGCCTTTGCTTAAGGATATTTCCAGGGTCTTCTACGTCCTCTTTATAGTAAAGTTATTAGGTTATTAAGGGGGTTTTTATAATTTTCATTACCTTAAACCAGGTCTTTCTTATAAACCAGGTCTTCTTTATAAGAAGATTCCACCTCTAGTAAGGTTATATACGGTTTAATAACTATAGACTAAAACTTTATAGGGCTATAAGGCATTTTAATAATATAAGTCTCTCCTTCCCTTAAGAAAAGCTTATAAGGGCTAGTTTATCTGCCTTTTTTATAATAAACTTATATATTAGAATTTAAAGGAAGAGTATATATAGGCAGGGTTATTAGGCTATTATAGGTATTTAGAGTATTGTGGACTTAGTACCTTATAAGACTGCGTCTTGCTTCATCTATTGCTTTTTAAAGTACCTTAGCTCTTTAGGTAACCGTAAAGCTTAGGGGGGAATTATTTATTATCCTTAGATAGGTTCTAAAGACTAGGAGCATAGGAATAAGACTATTTAAACTAGTAGAGTTATTAACTACTTTAACAGCTATTTAAAGTATCTGCTTTTTTAAGAAAAGACCATTAGCTTCGGTCTTAATAATATTATATACTCTACAAAAAGGGGCATAATATTGCTTAAGTTTTCTAATACTATTGTAAGCCTTAACAGGGACTTTATTAATATTAATTAATAATAGTTAAGCTAAATGCCTAAATTTGCTAAAAGCAAAGTTTCTTTTAGTATTATAAACTATCCAGTCTAGGGGTCTAAGATATGTGTTAATTTAGCACTCTTTAAGGGCATTTTAAATATCTTAAGCTTTCTGTTATTAGGGTCTAAGAAAGCGGGCAGCTTAAAATAATGTTGCTAAATCTATAACGTATAGAACCGGCTTCTTGTCAATTTACATAATATTAACAAGGACCTTATAGTTAAATTTAATATTATCTTTAAGAGTAAATTTAAATCTACTTAGAGCTTTTATATTCATCTAGTATTAATGGCAAGCATACGTGATTTTCCCTATATTAGCCTTATTAAATTCTTTACTAGCCCTAGTAAGAAGGTTATTTAATTGGTTAATTAATAGATAACTAAATTAGCAATAAAGTTAACAGATTTTGGCTTTAGAAAGCATAAAGATAGCAGGTTCTTAAGAACTAGCTGTCTACTAAGGATGTCCCTATTTCCTAATAATAGGTATCTTTTTGTCTCTTTAAATTAGAAGATTCTTAAGATTGTTAAGTTTAACACCTATTCTATCCATGTCTATAATAGAATATAAGAACAGTATGGCACTATTAAGCATATAGAAAGATATTATGCTAAAAATCGTTAGAAGCTTTAAAATACTAGTTAAAGTCACAGTACTAGCTCTAAAGGTAATAGTCCTTTGGTTAGAGAAATGCTTAATTATAAGGTTTTTTATAATTTTCATTAAAGCATTAACTTAGCCTTAGCTAGCAGTTGAAATTCCTAATGCTCCTGTATCTAGGAGTATGCTATAAAATGTATCTGCTATATATCTTATATCTATAAGATACATATGTTATTAAGGTTATTTATTAGTATTATAGTCGTAGGGGTCTTTAAGAAATAAGGTATATTTAAAAGCATTATTCTGTAAGAAGTTTACGGTTAATTAGGAAAAGAGTGGGGGATTTAGTGCTTATATAAAAAATGTTATAAAGGAGAGAGTATTATAAGCCTCTTTATTGTCTAGTTTCTCTTTTTCATTAGTAGTAAGAAAAGCGGCGTTCTAAGCGGCTTTTTTATGTTCGTCCTTACTACTATTATTAGTAGTAGTAAGTTAGGCTATTTCGCCTTTATAGGCCTATAGGAATGCATAGTATTAGCGTTTAGAGGGTGGTTTTTAGTGTTTTTTGTTATTTTACTAAGTTACTTTTGCTTTCTTCTGCTTAGAGGTAGGATAGTTAGTTAACTAGTATCCTTTTTTATAGTAAATAAAGTATTTCTTTAAGCTTGCTCTAGCTTAAGGTTTTTTATAATATATAGCTTGTAAATAGTATTAGTCTATAAACATTACTATATTAGTGTTTTAATCTATAGACCAGGCGATAAGGGCATTTAGATTATTATTAGTAGTTGTTAGTAACTGACTTATAAAGGTTAGTAGTATATCCATTACTAAGAGGTAATTTCAAATATCACCAACAAATCCTTTAAAGGTTGGCACATTCCTAAATTTAGCATTATAGAAATCGTTATTATTTTCTATTGCTTATTATACTTAATAAAGAAGAATTATATCTTATTTAAAAGGGTTATAAAGGCCATTAAATATCTTTATAAGTTAGTTAAGAAGAATTTCCAAGTATTCTAACTTATTCTTTATTAGATGTTTTATAATAATATAGCAAAGGTATAAATCAGTAAATTGTGTTTTATAAAAGCTCTTATTCTTAGGTGTTTTAAAGTAATTCCTAATATTCTAAGTTATCTCCTTAAATAGGATTGTCTTTACTCTAAAGTATTTAAGGAAGTATATATAAGCTTTACCTTAAAGTATAATAAGTAAGGCTTATAAGTAAAGTAAGGGGGAAACTCCTGCTTAAGAACATTTCTCTTTAAAATATAGTAACTTCTTATTAATAAAGTTATATACTTCTCTAGAATATTATTCTTCTTTTTAGTAAAGTCTCTTAAGAGTATTAAGGGCTTTTTAATTACTATTAGAAAGTATTTCAGTTAGGGTTTATAGTTTTAGGGGAGGGTTTTTAGTTAAATGAAAATCTTTATTATTAGAGTTCTTATTATTAGAAAGTTTAAGTTATTAAATCTCTTCTCCTTTTCTAGTTGCTTTTTTTAGTAAAGGTTTGTATTCTATATTAGGGTTAATGTTTAAGATATTAATAAGATCTTTAGAGATATTTAATCTTAATCCTCTAGCTATTTTAACACCATTATCATTAAGGTAATTACAAAGGGTATACTTAAGGTTGTTATTAATTTTATTAAAAGTATCCTTTATCTAATTTTCATAATCTTACTAGAAGTTAATAAGGAGATTACGCCCTTTTCCTTTGTTAAGAATATAGTAGTTAATTGTATATGTAATACGGTTATTAATTTATTGTTTAGTAGCTATATTAACATTAATGTTATTAACTAACTTAGTCCAATTAAAGGATAGAATTAAATAGTGCTTGTAAAGTTTTTAAGGTAGGGTGCTCTTTAGAAGTTCTCTTTTATAGACATCCTTTTAAAGTTATTTATTAAAATCATTTGTTTTTCCTTAACTTAAAGATATTTTAGTGTTTTAGGCTTTGTATTTAGTACTAATTAAAGCAGTTGGCGTTGGTTCTCTGTAAATAACAGTAAAGATCTGGTTTTAATTATGGACAAGTAATAGTTAATAATAAGGGAGAAGATCTATAAGAGTTAAGTCTTCTTATAATCATGGACAATTTAACAGTTAATGATTTAAAGAAATAATCCTTTAGTTAGCATAATATTAGAATTTCTTATAGTTACAT
Organism: Aciculosporium take MAFF-241224; assembly: GCA_000222935.2. NCBI lineage: Eukaryota > Fungi > Ascomycota > Sordariomycetes > Hypocreales > Clavicipitaceae > Aciculosporium > Aciculosporium take. The sequence continues at coordinate 11,518 of AFQZ01000933.1, forward strand.
AAGTAAAAGCGTTTAAACAAGTCTCTTCTAGGTATAACCTAATAAATCTGTAGTTATTAGCAACTACTAATTAGTATTAGTAACGCTTAGGTTACAAGTATGCTGCAGCATAAATGTAAGGGGGGGGGGTTTAATATTCAATTCATCTATATCTCTAAAAGGGGAAGAAGCAGGCTATAATACAGAGGTGTGGTATTATGGCCACGTTACAGCCCTAGGTTACATGACCTGTGATCCAGCCAATTAGGGTGCGTGCATTCTGCGTGCAACCTACAATTCCTGGTTAATACGGCGTATTCCTTCCATCATCCATACGAGCGATTCCGACAATAACCTTATAGCAAGGTCTTTACTAGGTTCTAGCTTATACTTATTCTTAATGTTAACTCTATAATATTACTAAGCCCACTAGGCCTAAAGCCGTTTTTTCTCATTACTTATAATTTACTTCTAACTCTCTCTTGTTATTAAAGCTATCTTACTCTGCTTATGTTAGCTTATAGCTTACTGCTTTATTATAGCTTTAGCACTGCTTATAGAGAAATCGCTCTCAATCACCTTAGTGCCTAATTACATAAATAACGTTATTAATCCAGGCATATGCATCGGATTAGTAGCTTAACTATCCAGCTATAAGAAGGTCTTTTCCCTCCCTCTCTTTAACCTGTTTTTTCCTTCCTTCTTTATTATTATTTACTTATATATTATTTCCTATTACTACTGTGTTTTTACTCTCTTATAGCTTAGCTGCTATTATTACTTCCTTTTTACTAATATATATATAGATTTTAACATTATTATTATCTTTCTTATCTACCCTATCTATTTAGTAAGTTATATACTTAATACTATATGTATACCGCTTGCTTATAGCTAATAAGCACTAGTTATTATGTCTTATACTAGCTAATCTCCTACTACTTTTACTATAGCTCCCCCTTCTTCTCCTAGGGAGCTAGATATTATAATACCTGTCTTTAAAGTTAGTTAGTATGTTGTCTAAATACTTATATTCCTAGGCTATAGCTAACTTACTATTAGTGTCTAAAAAGTTTCTTATTATTATTATTATAGCTAGATAGCAGTAACCTAGTAGATCTTCTTAAAGTCTAATAGCACTAAACCTATTTACTTTCTTAAATATATTATTATCCTTAAGCCTTATAAAAAGATATATAATAATAAGTACACTACTTATACTTTATTATCCTATTACTAATTATTATAGCCTATAGCGCTAAATGCTCTTATTACTTAAGGAATAATAAGGAGTATAGTAGCGTTAGTTCTTTATAATTATTTCTATTTTAGTTACTACTAATTAACTACTAAATGCCTGCTTAAATTAGTATTCTTTACTAAAAAATATTTAAAGAAATAAAGAAGAAGACTAATAGCATTTATTACTATTAAATGCCTATAAGTTTATTGCTTAAATATAGTTAATCTACTACTAATAATTCCTAAGGTATTATAAGTATATAGGCGAATTTAGCTACTATAATAGCTAAGATAAAAAATTCTAATATTTATAGATATGCCTGCTATGTACATCTTTAGGTAAATATTAAGCTTAAGCTTAAGAATAATAAGCACGCTATAATCTTACAGGGCATTGCCTACACTACTATGCTTATATAAATAAAGATCGCTAACTGCCTGTAATATATTTATACCTATAGTAAGGATATATATATCTCCTAGTTTATTTATAGCTTTATAACAGCTAACTTGTTACTAGCTATGTAAGCCTACTGTAAGGAAAACTCCCCTTACTACGTGTATTACACCTATAACCATCCCTTGCGCTATATTGGAATTACTTAGCATTAAATCTGACTTTATTAGTGCTAATAAATCTAATAATAGCTCTGAACAAGAATAGCTTATTAGCAGCAAGGTTGTAGTGCTTTTAGTAGCTATTAGTCTAGTATTAATAGAGATATATATCTTTAAGTATTGCTAATATCTCTTGTAATGTATTGTGCATATACTCTGCTACCTTACTACTATACTCCTTTTATATTTTATTATAATGTCTTGTATATTAAAATTCCTTTTTAGTACCTAGGAATTCTCTAATTTATTATAGCCTTTCTACTTTACTAATTATTTACGCTACTTGCCTTAATACTTATATGTTATAATTACCTTACCTGTTAATATAAGGAAAAAGCGCCCATCGACAAAAAACACCGCGGATATAACGCAGTATTACGCTAAAAACGGAAAAGAAGCACAGAATTAGATTCCTTAGCATTAATTACCCCCCCTAGTAATAGCATATTATATAAGGAAAGTAAGTAGCATAAGGGGCATAATAATTAATAAATTTTTATATAAATCTATAACTAATAAAAGATAAGGCACTACTTAGAAAGAAATATAGCTTTAAGGAGAGAATTCTAGAGTAATAGTAATATAAGAAAAACTAAAGAATAAAATAAAATTATTAAAGGAATTAATAATAAAAGTTATTTTAAAGGTGAAAATAATAAAAGTATAAGCTTTTATTAAAACTATTATATAAATTACTATAAATATAAGAGGAAAGATAGCCTAAATAAGAACTAGTATAGAAGGCCTATAGGCTTTAATTATAAAGGTAGTTAATAGTAAGGTAAAAACCATAGTTAAAAAGGTAGTTAAGAAGGTAATAAAGGCTATTCTTAGGACTAGATTAGTAGTTAGGGGGACTTAAGTAACTATTATAGCTTAAGGAGTTATAGGGCAGAATATAATAATTTTTTTAGCCTAAACAGAGGGTATGGCAATACTAGCCTGCTATTACTAGAAAGTAATAGTAAAAGGAAATACTATTAGTAAGGCAGTTAGAAACAGATTACTAAAGGAGATTATAAAGGCAGTAAACAGCACTATTAGTATAAAGGAGGTAGTAGTAGTATACTAATTATAAAGTAAAGATATAATTATTATATTTACTAAAGCAAGGAGGAAATAAAAGGAAAATACAGCCTAGGTAGGAGTTGCCTTTAGACCTAAGGTAAAAGTAAATAAGAAGATGTTTAGTGTAATTATTAAGGGATTCCTAATATAATTAACAAACTATATTATAATTAAGGATATAAGGAAGAATATTAAAAAGGAGAATAGTTTAAATATAATAAAAATAATAGTATAAAAGCTAAAGGGAATAGTAATAAGGGCACTACTAGTAGTTAGTATTAAGGGTACTAAGGCAGCAAACTGCCTATACTATAGGGGAATAATATACTAAGTAGAGATTTTTAATGCTAAGCTATATAATAAGATAATCCACCTAAAGCAATATTATAACTACTATAAGATTAGGTATATTACTAGGTACTATAAGAAGGAAGCAAGATATAGCAGGTATACTACTAAAAAACACCCTAAGGAAAAGAGGACTTACTTAATATTAACAGGTAAGGTATAGGAGAAATTCCTAAATTATATAAGGGTATATTTAGTATAGTCTTAGCTATGCTTAGTAAGTAATAATAGATAGTAGTAGGCTAGGGAGGCTTATACTATAAGACTGCTATTTTTCTACGGCCATTAGCTAGAGGCTATAACAGCTACTATAGGCAAGGGTTATTATAGAAAAGAGACTAGGGAATTAATAAAGAGGCAGCTAAGAGGAAGGAGTATATAACTAAGGGGCCCTTTTATAAGATAAACCTATAAGCTATAATTAGGATAATAAAGACTAGCAGAGGAAGGCATAATGCTAGCCTTTTTATAACTAATAAAAGGGCAAAATAATACTAGAGCTAGCCTAACTAGGGTGCTTTATAGCACATAATAAAGTATATAATTAAGGTTATATACTAAAATATACAGAAGAAAAGCAATTTAGTATATTTAGTATTAGGGCATAATGTTAGCCCTAAGGTAATAGCTATCTAGAAACCAGGAGGTTATAATAGTATACTGCTAAATCTAACTTAAGGGCAATATATATTAGTAATATATAGTAAAAGAATGGTAATTTATATATATTAAAAGGTTAAGATAGGACTTTAGACTATAAAGAGGGAGGAGAATTAGTATAGTATTAAGCTATGTAAAGTAAAGGTATATAATATCTATTTCCTAGCTTATAAAAGGGAGTGGCAGATGCCTTTATAACACTTTGCTAATACTTAGGCAAAGGGCTAGAGTGTATTTATAGGGAACTTTAACTAATACCACCCCTTATAGGATAGATTCGGCCGAACCTCTTAGGGGCATAATAAGATGTTAGAATTTATAATAAAGTAATAACTTAGCCTAGCTATGCTATTTAGGGAAGTAATAAGGAGAGAATATAGTAGTAGGGATAGCACTATTAACTATATATAGACCACTTATAACGTTAGTATTAAATTTATTAGGCTAGTGGAAATTGCTAGATTTAACTATATACCTTAGCTTATTAGCATTAGAATAAGTAAGGAATTAAGTAATAGCCTAGGGTTAGTCTAGGGTTAGAGGATAGTAAATAAAAACCTTATTATAGCAAAGGCTTTAAACAGGCTTAGAAAGAAGGGGTTAGAGCTCCTGCTAAGCAATTAATAAGAAATTAATAACTATACGAAATAGCTTACCTAATAACTTATAGAAATAGCTAATATAATAGCACCTAAATAACCTTAAGGGCATAGTAAACTATAGCCTTAGTAGAATAAAAGGGTAAAGAATATAATAGTAAAGGTAAGATATGCTAATAAGCAGTGGTAGTATTAACGAACGCAGGAATTATGGCAGGCCTTAATAAAAGCTATAGGAAATTAAAATTATATAATTTTAGAGGAAAAGAGAAGTAGTTAGCAACAGGTAGTTAGCAAGTTATCTAGGTTTAAAGGAAGCCTCTAAACCCTAGAGCACTAGGCCTAGCTATAGAGTAGACTTCCTCCTAAGATATAACAGGTCCTACTACTAACTTAGCTAGGAGATAATAGTAGGAAGGAGATAGTAGAGGTTATATATAAGGGTAAGGCAAAGGTATTTATAAAGAGGTTCTTTCCTTTATCTACAGCTAGGGCTTTAGGTCTAGAAATAGAGGTAAAGACAAGATACTATAGCAATAATTAGGTGGCTCCTATGTTTATAAAGGAGGAAATTAAAGAAGTTATAAAGAATATAGTAAGTTAGAAAGCCCTAGGGCCGGACAAGCTGCTAATAGGTTTCCTTAAGCTATATAAAGCAGCCCTAATATTATGTTTAATACGTCTTATAAATGCATACTATAGTTTAGAACACTATCTAGCCACCTTTTAGCAAGTAAAGGTAGTAGTTCTATGCAAACCTAGGAAAACCCCTAAAGAGCTAGGTAGACTAGGGGGATAAAGGCCAATATTACTATTAAATATAATAAGAAAAGTGATTAAGGGAGCTATTATAAGGAGGATTACTATTATAATAAAGAAAGGCTATATACTACTAGACATACAAATAGGTAACAGGGCTAGCAGATTAATAAAGATAGCACTAAGCACGCTAAAAGAGGTTATAAGAATAGTATAGCATTACTAGGGAATAGCATTATTATTATAGCTAAATATTACTAGGGTGTTTAACACTATTAGCTATAAACAATTAATTTATACTATAAAGGAGTTAGGACTGCCAGGGTGGATAGCTAAATAGGTATAGGGCTTTATGTTGAAAAGGAGAGCATAATTAGCATTTAATAAACATATTACTAAGGAAATCTAAGTTACTATAGGGGTTTTATAAGGGTTGCTAGTATCTCCTATCCTCTTCCTGCTTTATATTATGCCACTATATTAAAGACTAGTAGCAGCGGAATTAATATTAACATTAGGGTTCTTAGATAATACAAACATTATAGCATATAAAAAAACAGTAGAAGAGATAAAAGTATAACTAAAAAAAGCCTAAAGAATATATAAGGAGTGGTTAAAGGAGTATAGGCTAAGGTTTAACCTAGGAAAGAGTAAGCTAATGTACTTTATAAGAAAGAGGCAGGCAATTATAATAATAATCTAACTTAAAAGAACAATAATACAACTAACATAATTAGCGTAATTCCTAGGGGTTTAGATTTACTAGAAGCTTTATTAGTTAACCTATATAGAGAAGGTAAATACTAAATTATTATAATAGAAGTTAGCACTTATAGTGCTAGCTACGTTTACATAGGGATACTAACTAAAGTGTGCAAGATCCCTTTATATACAGGTAATAAGAAGCATAATAGCCTATAAAGCTAGGATATACTACACCTATAGTAAGCCAGAAGGGGTAGCATAGGGGGTAGTAAAGGCATTTATAAGGGAATAGAATAAATGCTTAAGGCAGGTTATAGGGGCATATAAGGCAATACTAGTAACACTTTTAAAGACAAAAGTAGTAGTATTACTAGTGGATTTATACCTTAATTACATTAAATAACAATTCTACTAAAGACTTAAGGATAGTAATATAGGCAAGAAGATATAACAAGCCTGTAATTTAATAGTATTATAGCTATAATGCTAAGAAAGAGGCCGCTAATGTAATTACTATAAGGCGTTTTCTAATACCCCCCCCCCCCTTCCTAGCAGCCTTATAGCTAGATAGGAATTAAAGAGAGAGAGGGAAAAATAGTGGATATAGTAAAGGCATAAGGCTTAAGTAAGAAGAGAACAAGTAAAAGTAATAGTAATAAATAAGGAACCTAACTTTAAGAGTATAAAAAAGATAGTAAGGCTTTATAATAGCCTGCTAAAGCATAAATCTATAGCCTTAGTATAGATTTAAACAGAAAAAATAAGGCTAAATGCCTTTCTTTATAACAGATAAGTGCCTAAGGTAATATTATTAATATATTAATACTAGGGAGGAAATAAGGATATTTACTACCTTATTCTATTATGCCTAAAACATAACCATTTAAGGCTAATCCTAGTAGTGCTAATAATAAGAGACCTATGGGAACTTAGAGCGGCGCTTAATAATAAAAAGCTAGCACTAAATATTATAAAGTAGGTGCTTTTAACTAAGTGACTTTAGTAGTACAGGTTAGCAGAGAAGCTTTATAAGGCATAGCAGATATATAATATTAAGGCTAAGAATAGAACTAAAGATAACGGAAATAATAGAATAAAGGAGGAAGAGCTAGATTAGGGGGGAAGGTGCTTATAAGGGGTTTTTACTAATATACTAACCTTTTATATAAAGCATAACTATACTTCTATTATTATTTATAGTTTTAGGGGAACTAGCAGATATCTTATACTAATAGTTAAAAATAATAAAGACTCTATATTAGAGGCTTAGCAGGAGCTATATAGAAGAATATGGGTTTTCTCCCCTATCTTAGGGTTTTTCCTATATTAAGAAGTTAGTTGATAAACTAGTTAGTGGCTCTAGCTACCTAGCGTACATGAATAATTATATGTTATAATTTGCTTGACCTTATATGATTTCTGGTTACAAATAGATAGCTATAACATTGCTATAGCCTTATTAGGATTCAGACCTTTATATGGCTCTAAACTTATAATATTAAATACATTATGCAGGCGTATATTATCTAGGAACTCCAGACAGTAGGCCAGTTTATATGCACTTACTTTCTTTAGAACCTTAAAAGATCCTAAATACTTTGCTATAAGCTTTTTACTTAGTTAACAAAGGTTAATATTCTTAGTTAACAGGAGCATATAGTTACCTAGCAAAAAACTTATTAAGCCTCTTTTCTTATTATAATGCTTTATATACTATTCTTAAGTTGTACGTAGTAGCTGCTTAGTTGCCTTATATTATTATTATAATTCTTATACCCTTATCTCCGCTTGCACATTCATAATATCCAGTGCCTTTATAATATAGTCTGGGCCCCTTAGCTGATAACCTTATAATAACTCCGCTAAAGAGTAGCTATAGGCTGAGTACTTACTAGTATTATAAGTGTATTAAGCTAAATATAGGTAGTCTTCCTAGTCTATTTGCTCTTATGCCCTAAATGCTTTAAGGTAGTGCTTTAGGACTTAGTTAACCCTTTCTATCTATTTGTTTATTTATAAGTAGAAAGTAGTACTAAGTAGTCATTTAGTTGCTAGTAAGTAGCAAAAGGTTCTCTAAAAACTACTAGTAAATATTATCCTTTTATCTAAAATAATCCCTTTTAGTATGCTATAGTCCTTAAATATATGTTTAAGGAAGATAGTAGTAAGGTTACTACTTATTATCCTTATAGACATGGCTATATATAGCACATATTTTAAGAATCAATCCACGATAATAAGAATTACATTATGCTCCTTTCTACTAGCTTGTTTTATTAGGGAAAGGCTAGTAATAAAGTCTATAAAGAGCTCTTAAAAGGGTCTACTAAGGATTAGTAATATAGCTAGCTTACTATATAGTTAGTGTAACCTAGGCTTATTAACTTAATAGTTTAAGCATAAGTTTATATAGTTTTTTACGTCTTTTTATAATTCTAGCTAGTAATACTATTTAGCTACTCTGTAAATTATCTTGCTTATACCCTAGTATCCTACTATAAGGTTATTATAAGTAAGCATTAGAATTTCTATATGCATACCTACTAGTATATATACCCTTATGTTAAAACATAGTAAACTGTTTTTATTAATTACTTAGTGCTTTTTAACTATTATATTACTGCTACTAAGCAGTACTATTTGTGTTTTATACAACAGATCTTGCTTCTATGCTTTCTAGATTGCTATTATAATAGGTTTACCTAATAGCTCTTTAGTATATTTAATAGCACTCTATCTCCTAATTACTATTAGTCTTACTACTAGATTACTATATACCTATATAAATTGTATTTATAAATACATAGCTAGGGAGGTTTTCTTACCGTAAACTCGCTCTAAACTCTTAAATACTACATTATTAGATAGGGTTACTAATAATATACTACTTAAATGTGTAGCTTTTATACTGCTTAAATGCATAGCTAGGGAGGTCTTCTTACTACTAGCTTGCTTTAAACTCTTAAATACTATATTATTAAATAGGGTTACTATTAATATACTACTTAAATATACAGCTCTTATACTGCTTAGATATATAGCTAGGGAGGTCTTCTTACTACTAGCTTGCTTTAAACTCTTAAATACTATATTATTAAATAGGGTTACCATTAATATGCCACTTAAATGTACAGCTCTTATGCTGCTTAGATACATAGCTAGAAAGGTCTTCTTGCTACTAGCTTACTTTAAACTCTTAAATACTATATTACTAGATAAGGTTACTATTAATATACTACTTAAATATATAGCTCTTGTGCTACTTAAATGCATAGCTAGGGAGGTCTTCTTACTACTAGCTTACTCTAAACTATTAAATACCGTATTATTAAATAGGGTTACTATTAATATGCTACTTAAATATATAGCTCTTATGCTACTTTCTCTTTATATCTCTTATAGTAAGGCCTTTATACCTTAGGACACTATTATATATACTACTATTGTG
>AFQZ01000932.1:0-21032 GCA_000222935.2 Aciculosporium take MAFF-241224
AAAAAAAAAAAAACAGCACGCAGCTATTACCGCTTCTTTCGCTCTTTGGCCTCCTTACGGAGGCGCTTTCGCTTCGCTTTTCGCGCTACTCAGGCGCGATTCTCCTCCTGATCGGCCTTCTGGTCAGCGTCGGTTATAGTATCATTAATACCCCTATAGGAGCTATCTCTAGAGGGAGGAGGGGGGGTTAAGGGAGGATTAGAGGAACAAGGGGGACAGGGAGTCTTAATAGAACTCTTATCCCTAGAGGGAGGCTGGGGAGGGGTGGTCCTAAGGGCGGACTGCTTAAATAAGGGAGGGGGATGGTTGGCAAGAGCCCTGGCATATTCCAGGAGGCATCTGCTGGCTACAGTGCTCTCTATAAGAGTGCCTTGAAGTCGGCGCATTTCGACTAACAGATTAGCGGCCTGCAGCATATCTATTGTTGCTACAGGGGCAACAGGCGTGACAGGGGGACCAGAGGAGACAGCAGGGGGAAGGCTCGGGGCAGCAACAGCAGCAGGGGCGGCAGCACGGGCAGCTCTAAGAGCGTCCTTAAAACGACGCCTAGCGCAAACAAATTCAGCTGTGAGAATAGCCTGGGTGGCCCTACGCCCTGGCGCCGCGGGCACAGCCGGGACTTTAATCGCGCGCCCAGTGGCAGCAAGTTGGTGCATATCCTTAATAGTCCGCTGTAACTTGGGGTTCGCCAATAAGAGCTCCCTTTCCTAGAGACAACTCCTACGACTTGCCTGACAAGCGCAGCAGGCACGGCTGCGAGGGTTGGGGAGGCATTTAGCCTCCCTACGGACACGAAGGTCGTTTACGCAACAAATGCAGAACGCCTTATATTCGACGGCGCCGGTAGCATCCTCGTCGTCTAAGTCACCTATCACAACAAGACTGCCATATATGCAGTTTAGGGGGGGTAGCAGGGGAGCTCCTGCTGCAGCGGACATGCTTCTCACATCAAAACTATCAGCAACCGGACACCGTGAATTATACTAGGGAAATTCAACTTACATGCAGACGGGTATAATATCATGGGAGACAAGAAAACGTTTTACAGGAAAGAGAAACAACTATATTCCTAAAACAGGCGCAAACAGGAGAGTTAACAAGAGCAAGACGGTTAATAAAGAAGGGACGACAAAAGACAACACAAGAGAATCCGGGGACTGAGTTTATATTATTATGCAGACGTTAAAAATGCGGGGGGCTGGCGACCTACATCCGGTTGGCAAGACAACCGGTTAAAGGTGGGTCACACATTAAACCAGCGTCTACGTATACCTAAGGGAGCTTAGGGAAGAATGCAACAGAAAGGGGGGCCTATATTTCGTCACTATTACGGCGTTTTAGCAGCAAGAAGGGGGCTATATGATGGATTCGAGCTTTAGGCTCGGATCTTTACAATCAGAAGAATGACCACATCACAGAAGCCAGACTTTACGAGCTATACGAGCAATACGAGTTAGGCGCGCATACTAACATACTCTAATTTAGCCTCTTAACTCAAGCTTTATGCTAGCGAATTAGACCCTATATGTATTCAGGTCTATCATACTCTGGCCTCTTTACTTAGGCTATATAATAGTAAAGGGGATAAGCTATAAAGGCAGGAGTTCTGGAAGGATTACAGACCTTTTCCTTCTCTGCTTTCCTAAGAAGATTATTCTCATTCATAGTCACTAATACTGCAGTTGCACATTAGCTAGACCATAACAGTTACTACTAAATAGTAGTAATAAGAATAAATATAAAAAAGCTACTTAAAATGTAGTATTTATTACTGTTGGAATCGCTCGTCTTGAGGATGGAAGGGATATACGATAGTAACCGGGAATTATGGGTCATACGCACAATGCGCGTGCCCTGATTGGCTGGATCACTATGTTATGTAACCTAGGGCAGTACTGTGGCCACAACACCACACTTCTGCATTGTCCCCCTCTTTTCCCTTTAGATAATTACAATTATATAGAAATCAGACCTTTGTTACCCCCCCCGTTATTGCTGCAGCAATCACACCCTGTGAAACCAGCAATTAACTTTAAAGAAGAAAAAGCATAAAGTAATAAAAAAGCATAAGAAACCCTTATATTTATAACTTTCTTTATATAAGCACCTAATTCCCCTCTCTTTTCTGCCTTAACTGTAAATTTCCTATAAAATAACGCCTTTAAACATGCGTTATTTATTAAAGACCCTTATAACTATAATACTAATAAAACCACATAAAAGCAGGTATTTCTTATGGATTTATAATATACTATAGAAACGTTTTATAGTATCCTCCTAAATACTAAAGCAGCTAGAATCTTAACTGCTAGTTAAGGTTAAGTTAAAGCCTTAATATACCTTATAACAGGCTTTATAATTAAGCCTTCTTTTAACTAAAGAACTATTAACTTTAGTGCCAGAAGTGCGACCTTAAATGGCATTTTAAGGCTTTTTATAATCTTTAATATAATTTCTTTTTATATTCTTAATAGTGCTATGCCTTTCCTATATTTTACTATAAATATAAATAAAATAGATATTAAACTTAATAATCTTAAGAACCTTTTTATTTAAAGAGAAAAGAAAGTACTTATTATTTAGGAAATAAGAATATCCTTAGTAGATAATTAGTTCCTAAGAACCTGCTGTTTTTATGCTCTTAAAAGCAGAAATTTACTAACTTTATTATTAATTTAGCTATCCTTTAATTAACTAATTATATAACCTTCTTACTAAAGCTAGTAAAGATTTTAATAAAGCTAATATAGGAAGGATTATATATGCCTGTTATTAATGCTAAATAAATACTAAGGCTTTAAGTAGATTTAAGTTTACCCTTAAAAATAACCTTAAATTTAACTATAAGATCCTTATTAATATTATATAAATTAATAAGAAGCCTGTTCTCTATATTATTAACTTAGCAACTTTATTTTAAGTGGTTGCTTTCTTAGACCTTAATAATAAAAAGCTTAAGATATTTAAAACGCCCTTAAGGAATGTTAAATTAATATATATCTTAGGCCCCGAAACTAGATAGTTTATAATACTAGAAGAAACTTTGCTTTTAGTAAATTTAGGCATTTAGCTTAACTATTATTAATTAATATTAATAAAGTCCCTATTAAAGCATATAATAGTATTAGAAAACTTAAGTAATATTACACCCTTTTTAAAGAGTATATAATATTATTAAGACTAAAGCTTATAGTCTTTACTTAAAAAAGCAGATACTTTAAATAGCTTTTAAAGCAGTTAATAACTCTGCCGGCCTAAATAGTCTTATTTCTACCCTTTTAGTCTTTAAAACCTATTTAAGAATAATAAATAATTTCCTCCTAAGCTTTATAGTTACTTAAAGAGCTAAGATACTTTAAAAAGTAATAAATAAAGTAAGATATAGTCTTATAAGGCGCTAAGTTAATAATGTCCTTAATACTTAAAATAGCCTAATAACTCTGCTAATATATAATCTTCCCTTAAACTCTAATATATAAGTTTATTATAAGAAAGATAAAGAAACTAGCCTATTTAAGCTTTTTTTAATAAAAGGAGAAACTTATATTATTAAGATACCTTATAGACCTATAAAGTTTTAATCTATAGTTTTTAAACTAAATATTATTTTGCCAGAAACAGAGTCTTTTTATAAGAATAATTAAGCTTAAAATAAAGAGGCTATAGAAATAGCTTTGACTTCTAAGAAGAGCAAGGCTTAGGCCTAAACAACTCAGACTAGGAAAACGCTAAGATTAATAAAATTATTTATAAGACTCCCCCTAATAACCTTATAAATCTACTATAAAAAGGCTGCGGAAGACCTTAGAAATACCCTTAGCTAGAAGTTTTCCTTATAAAAAAAGAAAAGGCTAATTTTTAACTTATAATTAACCTTTATATATAAGGAAAGATTACTATACCTGGAGAATCCTTTAAACTTTTTAATAAGGCTAAGATTAATACTCTGCTAGTAAGAAATGTGTTTAAATTTATTTAATTTAACCCTTAAAAGCATAAAAGCAAAAGACTTTTTAGTTTATAGATAGTGTGTAATATTAAGCGTAAAGTAACTAATTTCCTATATGAAAAATTATAATATATTATTTAAGGCTATAGTAACTATAGAAAAGAGATTATTCTTATACAGTCTTTAATAATTTAAAGAGCTAGCTAAAGGCTTATTATTACTCTTGCTTTATTATTAAAAAGAAAAGGCATTATAGCTTAGCTAAGGAATATTACCTAAGCATATGTATAGTTATAGATAAAGCTTAATTATATAATCCTTATAAAGCTTTTAGTATAAATTACATACCTCTACCTACTAGATGTTATTATATTTATAATAAAGCTGCTTTATAGAATTGCAAAAGCAGGTATATATTAATAGTTAATGTATTTTTATTATTATTATTAAAAGCTTTAGATAATTACCTGTACTTACAACCTATGTTTCGTTATTTCTTTAAAAAAAAGCTCTTATTTTAAACTTATTAGAATGCAGACTAATAACACATTAGGCCTTAGTAATACTAAATTCTTTAATTATAAAGAATTTAAGTTAAAAAATGCCAGATTTTTTATAAAGCTAAAATAATACCTAGAGAAATTAATACTATTAATTTTTAATAGTTGTATTTTTAGCAAAGCTAATAATAATACCTTCTTTTTATAATAAAAGGTATAAGAAAAGAAGCTGTTAAAAGTTAACTAGGATAATTAAGCTTAATATATTAAGCAGAGGGCTTAAGGTATATATATTGCCCTTATCTGCTAACCTAAAGCTTTTTATAATCTTTCTATTACTGCCTAAAGTTAATAACTAGAACATAATAATATAATAAAGCTTAATAAGAGGCTTAGGTAGTAAATTAATAATTAAAATTATAGACTTTACTATATACCTTTCTTACTAAAAAATGCCTCCTTTTATGTTTTTATTAATAGCTCTTTTGCTAATAATAAAGATATTAGCTTATAGCTTAGCTATGTAATTATTCTTAGTAATAAGAAAAAGAATATTAATGCCTTTAAATTCACGCTTATAGGTAATATAATAACCTATAGCTTTATAAAATCTAAAAGAGTTACAAGAAGCACCTTAGTATTAAAGCTATATAAAATGGTTTAAGGAGTTAATATTGCTTACATAATAAGTATAATTTTAAGGATTATTACTAATTAATTAAAAAAAAATATTCTAATTATAATATATACTAACTTTTTTTATTATATAAGTATATTATTAAATTAAGCATTATAAAAGGGAAAAAGCTTATAATTAATATTATGGCGCTATAATAGTTATATAAGCAAAGTGAAATCACGGAAATTCGGAAGATAAACGGCTATAATAACCTTATTAATGTAATAATAAAGGCCTTTCTAAATAGAAGTCTTAAGACCTTTATAACTAAGAATAAGGCTTAAATTTAAGTAGAAGGTTAGGTAAAGAGACTAGTGTTAGGCGTTAAAGCCAGAGCTGCTTAGGATAAATTCGCTGCCAAATCCAGCATTAAATTAAGCATATAACAAAGAGTTTAAATTTAATAAATTTAAGCGTTATTAATTTAAGGGGCTTTAAGAATGCTTTAGACTAATAAGAGTCATTCATTTAGGTAATATTTCTTATATATTATAGCATTATTGATTTTTACTTATTTGTTGATTTTTACGGAATTTTTACGTATTTGGAGCGATTTCTCTTTTTTAATAAAGAAAGAATTTATAAGTGTTAGAATTGCTTATCTAGAGAATAAAAGAAATACATAATAATAACCGGGAATTATAGGTTATATATTATACACATGCTCTAATTAGCTGGATTATTATATTATATAACCTAGGGTAGTACTATGGCTATAACACCACACTTTTGCATTATCCCCCTCTTTTCCCTTAGTTTAGATAATAATTATAATAGAAATCAGACCTTTGTTACCACCCACCACGTTATTGCTATAGCATATCGTACCCTGTAAAACTAACACCTACTAACCTTTCTAAAGGAAGTAGGCTATTAAAAGGGTATTTAGTATTATATTTCTTTTTTTATAAAAATTAAATCTATAGTAAAATAAAAAAATCAACTTATAGCTTAATAAACCAGATGCCAATATATTTGTAAAATTTCTAATTATAAAACCTTAAAAAACCTAAAAAATTTTATTATATTAATTAAAAGCCTTAAATTCCCTCTTTTTGATATTATTTCTAAGACTTTTTATAAACCTCTAGTTATTAGGATATTGATAAATTAGTATAATATATAAAGTAATCTGATTTTCTAACTAGGAAGTTAGTTAAAAAATACCCCTATTTCTTTAGATTTAGAATTAGTAGAATTTATTATAAAATAATAAGAATTTAACTATTTAGTAGTTATTACTATACTAGCTGCTAACCTACTGGTCACATTTTACTGCATTTATTAATAGCTGCTGGGTATTAATTAACTAGTGAAATTCTATTATTTTTATGTATTTTATAACTATTACTAGCTAGTAATAAGGTATAATATACTACCTTCTAGCTATAGGTTATGAACCTTATATCTAAAAGTAGGTCTAATTATCTATATAAGAATACCTGATGGTTTCACAGGATACGATATGCTGCAGCAATAATGCAGGGGGGGGGTAACAAAGGTCTGATTTTTATTATAGTTATGGTTATTTAAAGGGAAAAGAGGGGGACGATGCAGAAGTATAGTGTTGTAGCCATAGTACTGCCCTAGGTTATATAATATAGTAATCCAGCCAACTAGGGTATGTGTATTATGTATATAACTTATAATTTCCGGTTACTATTGTGTATTCCTTCTATCCTCCAGACAAGCAATTCCAACAATACCTTATATCTAACTATTAGAGTGTAAAATATATTATGTATTTTACTATATATTTTAATACCTCCTCTCAAGAAGCCTTAGGGATTAACCTAAGGAAAATTCATAACTAAAAATTAACTATAAATCTAAATAAATTTAATCTAAATATTAAGAATTAGAAAAATATAGTCTAGCTTTAGGGCTATAAGGTAGTTAAAAAAATGCTATTATTATTATAAAAAATTATTATAAATAAGCCTATTAAAGGTAAAGGGCTTTATTTTTATAAATGATTTTAATTTTTAATGTTTTTAGTAATGTTTTTAAGTTACTTTTTAAAAGGGATAATAACTAAAAATATAAAGATCTTTTATAAGGATTTTAGCCCTATAAGCTTTATAAAAGCCTTATAAATCGGATTTATTAAACGCTTAGTTAATCTATTTACTAGTATTGTTTTTATATTAAGATATTAAATTTTTACTAATTTAAAAGATATAAGTTACTAGTTATAGTAGAATTTAAGAAGTGTTGGTAACGCGCAGGTTACAGGTATGCTGCAGCACAAATGTAAGGGGGGGGGGTAAAGTCTAATTTAATTTTATTTATTCTAAGAAAGAGAAGAAAAGCAGGCTATAATGCAAAGGTATGGTATTATGGCTATAGTACAGCCCTAGGTTACATAACCTGTGGTCCAGCTAATTAGGGTGTGTGCATTCTGTATATAACCTATAATTCCTAGTTAATGTAGTATATCCCTTTTATTATCCATATAAGCGATTCTAATACTTACAAATTCTCTTCTTTATTAAAAAAAAGGAATCACTCTAAAAAAATGCATAAAAACGCCTTAATAATCAAATATTAATAAACTAGTAATAAAGCGAAAAACATCCCTTAAATAAATAACTTTTGTTAGTCCAGGTCGAATAGTTATAAGAGTAAGGAGTATTATGGGAGGGGGGGCTAAAGAGTGCAATTCCCGCGTTTAATCCTACTAAATTAGGTGCTTATAATTGCGTTTAAATTCATTGAATTTAAACTTTTTATTAGGCGCTTAATTTGCTGTTAACTTTAGTAAGAAATTAGGACTTTTCTATTCTTTAGCGGCTCTAGCGGTAGCTCTTATGGCAATTCTTATAACAGGTCTTTTAACCTATCCTTCTATATGGATTTAGGCTTTATTCTTTATTACAAAGGTCTTAAAAGCTTTATTTAGTAAAGCTTATATTATTGTATCTGCAGGATTATTATTACTATTAATTTATCTTATTTTAGCTACTTCCCTCCTCTTATATAACTGCCTTAAAGCTATAATATTAATTATTAGCCTCTTTTCCTTTATTATCCCTAGCTTAATAATATATTTATATAGCAAGAAAGAGTTAGTGCATATAATTATTAGAATTCTCGGCTTATTAATTTAGTTAGTAATAATATTTAAAGTAGTGCTTATTATATAAGTAATATTAATACCTTAAACCATTCTATATAGCTTAGAAGCTAAAGTACTCCTTATAACTTTTTTAGACTTAGTTAAGCTATATATTATAATATTTCCTTTAAGGGTGAATTTAGAGGTATTATTATCCTTCCTTTTGTTGCCTAGGATGATTATATAGTCTAGTTAAGAGCTAAGGTCTTTATTATTTATAAAAGAACTGTTAATAAAGACATAAAGAGCGGCGTTTTCTAATAAGAGAGATACGTATTAGAGTCTATAGTCTTAATTATTAATTTGCTATTAAAGTCTTTTATTAAGCCTTAAAACATTGTTAGATTCTAGTTATTAAACTTAGGCAGTAATAGAAAGATCATAAGATGCTTTAGGTTAACATATTAGAGCAATATACACTCCTTAGGCTTGCTGTTTAATTTATTTTGCTTAGTTAGTTGGGTTATTAACTTATAATAGCTTCTTTCCTTATGCCTTTTATTATAAAAAGAAGGTTTTATCGTCAGCTTTGCTTAAGATATAACTATTAAACATTAATAGTGTTAAAATTATTAACATCTCTTTTAGCTTTACAAGAAATTTAGTATTCTTTAACTTAACCTCTTTGCAATTAAAAAATTTAGCATTACTAAGTACTAAGGTATTATTAGTCTGCATTTTAATAATTCTAAAATACAAGCTTTTACTAGAAGAAATAAGGAGATAAGGGTTATATATAGAGGTTATTATCTGTAGTCTCTAATAATAATAATTAAAATACGTTAACTACTAATATATGCTAGCCTCTGCTATTCCATATAGTGGCTGAATTATAACCATAATAACGTCTAGCAGGTAAAGGTATGCAATCTACGCAGGAAGCTTCACAAGAATTATGCAATTAAGCTTTGTCTATAACTACACGTATACCTAAGTTATATCCCTTAACTAAGCCATAATGCCTTCTCTTTTTAATAAGAGAGCAAGGGCAATAATAAGCCTTTAACTAGCTCTTTAAATTATTAGTAACTATATAAGGATGACTTCTTTTCCTTAGTTATTATAGCCTTAAATAACACATTGTGACTTTTTATACAGGGAGTTAGTTACCTTGCCTTTAATTTCTCTTACTATCCGTAAGCTAAAGAGTCTTTTACCTCTATGCCTTTGCAGGTTAAATTTCATAAATTTAAATATATTCCTAGCTAGTAGAGCATTAATTTCTACTCTATTAGAAAGTTTAAAAGGTTCTCTAGATATATTAATTTTTCCTTATGCGCAGAGGTTAATTATAAGTTAAAAATTAGCTTTTTCTTTCTTAGTAAGAAAAGCCTTTGCTTAAGGGTGTTTTTAGGGTCTTCTACGTCCTCTTTATAGTAGAGTTATTAGGTTATTAGGAGGTTTCTTATGGTTTTTATTAATTTCGGCGTTTTAAACTAAGTCTTCCTTATAAAAAGATTCTACCTCTAGTAAGGTTATATACGGTTTAATAACTATAAACCGAAATTTCATAGGGCTATAAGGCATCATAATAATATAAGTCTCTCCTTTTATTAAGAGAAGCTTATAAGGGCTAGTCTATCTGCCTTTTTCGCAATAAACTTACACATTAGAATTTAAGGGAAGAGTATATATAGGCAGGGTTATTAGGCTATTATAGGTGTTAAGAGCATTGTAAACTTAGTGCTTTATAAGACTACGCCTTGCTTTATTTATTACTTTTTAAAGTATCTTAGCTTTTTAGGCAACTATAAAGCTTAAGGGAAAATTATTTATTATCCTTAGATTGGTTCTAAAGACTAAGAGGGTAGGAATAAGGCTATTTAGACTAGCAGAGTTATTAACTACTTTAATAGCTATTTAAAGCATCTACTCTTTTAGAAGAAGACCGTCAGCTTTAGTCTTAATAATATTATATGCTCTTTAAAGATGGGCATAATATTGCTTAAGTTTTCTGATACTATTATAAGCCTTAATAGGGACTTTATTAATATTAATTAATAGTAGTTAAGCTAAATGCCTAAATTTACTAAAAGCAAAATTCCTTCTAGCATTATAAACTATTCAGTCTAGAGGTCTAAGATACATATTAATTTAGCACTCTTTAAGGGCATTTCAGATATCTTAAGCTTTTTATTATTAGGGTCTAAGAAAGCAGGCAGCTTAAAATAATATTACTAAATTTATAATATATAAGACCGGCTTCTTATTAATTTACATAATATTAATAAGGACCTTATATTTAAATTTAAGATTGTCTTTAAAAGTAAATTTAAATTTACTCAGGGCTTTTGCATTTATTTAGCATTAATAGCAAGCATATGTAATTTTTCCTATATTAGCCTTAATAAATTCTTTACTACCCCTGGCGAGAAGGTTATTTAATCAGTTAATTAACAGATAACTAAATCAGTAATAAAGTTAATAAATTTCGGTTTTAAAAAGCATAAAGATAGCAGGTTCTTAAGAACTGGCTGTCTACTAAGGATATCCCTATTTCCTAATAATAAGTACCTTTTTATCTTCTTAAATTAAAAGATTCTTAAGATTATTAAGTTTAACACCTATTTTATCCATATCTATAATAGAATATAAAAACAGTATAGTACTATTAAGCATATAAAAAGATATTATGCTAAAGATTATTAGAAGCTTTAAAATACCTATTAAAGTCATAGTACTAGCTCTAAAGGTAATAGTTCTTTAGTTAGAAGAATACTTAATTATAAGGTTTTTTATGATTTTTATTAAAGTATTAACTTAGCCTTAGCCAGCAGTTAAAATTCCTAATGCTCCTATATCCAAGAGTATACTATAAAATATATCTACTATATATCTTATATTTATAAGATATACGTATTATTAAGGTTATTTATTAGTATTATAGTTATAGGGGTCTTTAAGAAATAAGGCATGTTTAAAAGCATTATCCTATAGAAAGTTTATGGTTAATGCTAAAAAGAGTAGGGGATTTAGTGCTTATATAAAGAATACTATAAAGGAGAGAGTATTACAAGCCTCTCTATTATCTGGTTTCTCTTTTTTATTAGTAGTAAGGAAAGTAGTGTTCTAAGCGGCTTTTTTATATTTATCCTTACTACTATTATTAATAGTAGTAAGTTAGGCTACTTTACCTTTATAAGCCTGTAGGAATGCATAGTATTAGCATTTAAAAGGTGGTTTTTAGTATTTTCTGTTATTTTACTAAGTTATTCTTGCTTTCTTCTGCTTAAAGGTAGGATAATTAGTTAACCAGTATCCTTCTTTATAGTAAATAAAGCATTTCTTTAAGCTTACTCTAGCTTAAGGTTTTTTACGATATATAGCTTGTAAATATTATTAATCTGTAAACATTACTATATTAGTAGTTTAGTCTGTAGACCGGGCGGTAAGGGTAGTCAAATTATTATTAGTAGTTGTTAGTAACTAACTTATAGAGGTTAGTGGTATGTCTATTGCTAAGAGGCAATTTTAAAGATTACTAACAAATCCTTTAAAGGTTGGCATATTTCTAAATTTAGTATTATAGAAATTATTATTATTTTCTATTGCTTGTTGTACTTAATAAAGAAGAATTGTATCTTGTTTAAAATAGTTATAAAGGCTATTAAATATCTTTATAAGTTAATTAAGAAGGATTTCTAAGTATTCTGACTTGTTTTTTATTAAATGTTTTATAATAATATAGCAAAGGCATAAATTAGTAAATTATGTTTTATAGAAGCTCTTATTCTTAGGTGTTTTAAAGTAATTCCTAATGTTCTGAGTTATCTCCTTAAATAGGATTATCTTTGCTCTAAAGTACTTAAGAAAGTATACATAGGCTTTACCTTAAAGTATAATAAGGAAGGCTTTTAGGTAAAGTAAGGGGGAAACTCCTGCTTAAGAATATTTCTCTTTAAAATATAATAACTTCTTGTTAATAAAGTTATATACTTCTTTGGAATATTATTCTTCTTTCTAGTAAAGTCTCTTAAGAGTATTAAGGGCTTTTTAATTACTATTAGAAAGTATTCTAGTTAGGTTTTCTAGTTTGGGTTAAGGGTCTTTAGTTAAATGAAAATCTTTATTATTATTAGAATCCTTATTATTAGAAAGTTTAAGTCGTTAAATGTCTTTTCCTTTTCTAGTTGCTTTTTCTAGCAAAGGTTTATAAACTATATTAGGGTTAATATTTAAAATATTAATAAGATCTTTAGAGACATTTAATCTTAATTCTCTGGCTGTTTTAACACTATTATTATTAAGGTAGTTATAAAGGGTATACTTAAGGCTGGTATTGCTTTTATTAAAAGCATCCTTAGTCTAATCTTTATAATCTTATTAGAAGTTAATAAGGAGGTTATAACCTTTTCCTTTATTAAGAATATAATAGTAAATTGTATATGTAATATGGTTATTAATCTGTTGTTTAGTAGCTGTATTAATATTAATATTCTTAACTAACTTGGTTTAATTTTAGGATAAAATTAGGCAGTGCTTATAGAGTTTTTAGAAAAGAGTGCTTTTTAAAAGTTCTTTTTTATAGATATCTTTTTAGATTTATTTATTAAAATTATCTGTTTTTCCTTAGCTTAATAATATCTTAGTGTTTTAGTTTAAGTTAAGCTTTGTATTTAGTACTAATTAAAGTAGTTAGCATCAGTTCTCTATAAATAACAGTAAAGATCTCGTTTTTAATTATAGATAAGTAATAGTTAATAATAAAGGAGAAGATCTATAAGAGTTAAGTCTTTTTATTATTATAAACAAGTAGTAAAAGTTAATAATTAAAGAAATAATCCTTTAGTTAGCATAACGTTAGAATTTCTTATAATTATATAAGTAAAAGCATTTAAATAAGTCTCTTCTATATATAACCTAGTAAATCTATAGTTATTAGCAACTACTAATTAGTATTAGTAATGCATAGGTTATAGGTATGCTATAGTATAAATATAAGGGGGGGGGTAAAGTTTAATTTAATTCTATCTATTCTAAGAAAGAGAAGAGAAGTAGGCTATAATGCGGAGGTATAGTGTTATAGCTACAGTATAGCCCTAGGTTATATAACCTGTAGTCCAGCTAATTAGGGTGCGTGCATTCTGTATGCAACCTATAATTCCTAGTTAATGCAGTGTATCCCTTTTATTATTCATACGAGCGATTCCAACAAGAAGGATATGCTTTATATAGCTATATAAGATAGGATTATAAGCTATTTTAATAGCTCTCTAGTTATTATAAAATAGCTAGATAGGAGGGTTTAAAGGTATTTTAAGCTTTGTAAAGATCCCTTCTAGCTACTTTAATTCCTAAAAAGCTTTATAAATTATATTAAATTTATCCTTAGTAGCAGATAAAGCTATTATTAAGGCTTTTTTAGATTTTTAGCTAATAAGGCCCCTAGCTAGCTTATATAAATAAGTATAAGTTAATTTTAAGGATTTTTTATTACCTATAAAATCATTATTATAAAATCTAAATGGGTATATTTAAAATATTAGATTTACTAGCTTTAAAAGTAAGGATTTTATAAATAATAGCTAGATTTTAAGTGCTAAATAGGTACTTAAGTAAGCTTTTAGCTACATTTAAGTGCTTTATATAATGTAAGGCTAGTAATATTAATAGCTACTATAAAGTAAATACTATATCTAATCTTATAAGTAATATAAGGTATATATTAAAAATAGTAATAATGGTAGAAGTTTATGCTAGACGTATAAGGCATAATATAGTGATTTTTATAGATTTATTATAGGATTTAGAATCTAATAGGTAGCAGCAGCTAGCAACAGTCTGGTAAGAGATATGTATAGTTTCCTTATATACTTACTAACCTTTTTAAAAAAAGCAGGCTATTAAAGAGGCTTTTAGTCTTATAATTCTTCTTCTATAAAAATCAAATTTATAGTAAAATGAAAAAATTAACTTATGGCCTAATAAACTAAATACTAATATATTTGTAAAATTTCTAACTATAAAACCCTAAAAAATATAAAAAACTTTTATTATATTAATTAAAAGCCCTAAATTCCCTCTTTTTAATACTATTTCTAAGACTTTTTATAAATCTTTAGTTATTAAGATATCTATAAATTAGTATAATATATAAGGTAATCTGATTTCTTAACTAGGAAGTTAGTTAGAAAATACCCTCACTTCTCTGGATTTAGAATTAGGAAAATTTATTAAAAAATAATAAAAATTTAACTATTTAGTAGTTATTATTATACTAGCTGCTAACCTACTAGTTATGTTTTACTGTATTTAATAGCAGCTGCTAGGCATTAATTTATTAGTTAAATTCCGTTATGTTTATGCATTTTATAACTCTTACTAGCTGGTAATAACTTATATTATACTACCTTTCAGCTATAGGTTATTAACCTTATATTTCAAAGTAGGTCTAATTACCTGTCTAGGAATGCCGTATATCTAAGTACTAGAGTGTGGAATATATTATGTATTTTTCTATATATTTTAATACTCCCTCTAAAGAAGCATTAGGAATTAGCCTAGGGAAAATTTACAACTAAATATTTACTATAAATCCAAAAAAATTTAATCCAAACATTAAAAAATTGGACAAAATAGCCCAGCTTTAGGGCTATAGGGTAGTTGAAAAAACGGTATTTGTAGCTTATAAAATAGTTACAAACAGGCCTGTTGAAGGCAAAGGGTTTTGTTTTTGTAAATTTTTAAATTTTCTAATATTTTTAGTAACTTTTTTAGTCACTTTTAAACAGGGAATAATAACTAAATATAAAGATCCTTTTTATAGGGATTTTAGCCTTATAAGCTATATAAAAGCCTTATGGATTAGATTTATTAAAGCCTTAGTTAATGTATTTACTAGCATTTTCTTTATCTTAAGATATTAAATTTTTACTAATTTAAGAGATATAAGTTACTAGTTATAGTAGAATTTAAGAAAAGTATACTTTAAATAGCTATATAGGGTAGGATTATAGGCTATTTTAATAGCTCTCGAGTTATTATAAAATAGCTAAATAAAGGGGTTTAAAGACATTTTAAGCTTTATAAAGATTTCCTTTAGCTACTTAAATTTCTAAAAAGCTTTATAAATTATATTAGATTAAGTCTTAGTAGTAAATAAAGCTATTATTAAGACTTTCTTAGATTTCTAGCTAATAAAGCCCTTAGCTAGCTAATATAAATAAGTATAAGTTAATTTTAATAATTTTTTATTACCTGTAAAATTATTATTATAAAATCTGTCGGAATCGCTCGTATGGATGATGGAAGGGATACGCCGCATTGACCAGGAATTGTGGGTTGCACACAGAATGCATGCACCCTAATTAGCTGGATCACAGGTCATGTAACCTGGGGCCGTACCGTGGCCACAACACTATACCTCTACATTGTAGCCTGCTTCTTCCCCTCTTTTAGAGACATAGATGAATTAAATATTAAACCCCCTCCCCCTATATTTATGCTGCAGCATACTTATAACCTAAGCGCTACTAACACTAATCAGTGGTTGCTAATAACCACAGATTTATTAGGTTACACCCAGAAGAGACTTGTCCGAATGCTTTTACTTATATAACTACAAGAAATTCTAACGTTATACTAACTAAAGGATTATTTCTTTAAATTATTAACTATTAAATTGTCTATAATTATAAGAAGACTTAACTCTTGTGGATCTTCTTCCTTATTATTAACTATTACTTGTCTATAATTAAAACCAGATCTTCACTGTTATTTACAGAAAACCAACGCTAACTACTTCAATTAGTACTGAACACGAAGCCTAAAACACTAAAATGTCTTCAAGCCAAGGAAAAATGGATGATTTTAATAAACAACTCTAAAAGGATGTCTACAGAAGAGAACTTCTAAAGAGCACCCTACCTTAAAAACTTTATAAGCACTGTCTAATTCTATCCTTTAATTAAACTAAGTTAGTTAACAACATTAATATTAATACAGCTACTAAACAACAGATTAATAACCGTATTATATATACAATTAACTACTACATTCTTAATAAAGGAAAAGGGCGTAATCTCCTTATTAACTTCTAGCGAGATTATGAAAATTAGACAAAGGATACTTTTGATAAAATTAACAACAACCTTAAGTATACCCTTTGTAATTACCTTAATAATAATAGTATTAAAACAGCCAGAGGATCAAGATCGAACGTCTCTAAAGATCTTATTAATATCTTAAACATTAACCCTAACACAGAATACAAACCTTTACTAGAAAAAGCAACTAGGAAAGGAGAAGAGATTTAACAACTTGAACTTTCCAATGACAAGAACTCTAATAATAAAGATTTTCATTTAACTAAAGACCCTCCCCTAGAACCACAAACCCTAACTAGAACACTTTCTAATAGCGATTAAAAAG
The DNA here is from genome assembly GCA_000222935.2 of Aciculosporium take MAFF-241224. Classification (NCBI taxonomy): domain Eukaryota; kingdom Fungi; phylum Ascomycota; class Sordariomycetes; order Hypocreales; family Clavicipitaceae; genus Aciculosporium; species Aciculosporium take. Next base: position 16,617 of record AFQZ01000932.1, read on the forward strand.
CCCTTAATACTCTTAAGAGACTTTACTAGAAAGAAGAATAATATTCTAGAGAAGTATATAACTTTATTAACAAGAAGTTATTATATTTTAAAGAGAAATGTTCTTAAGCAGGAGTTTCCCCCTTACTTTACTTAAAAGCCTTTCCTATTATACTTTAAGGTAAAGCCTATATATACTTCCTTAAATACTTTAGAGCAAAGATAATCCTATTCGAGGAGATGACTCAGAACATTAGGAATCACTTTGAAACACCTAAGAATAAGAGCTTCTACAAAACACAATTTACCGATCTATGCCTTCGCTATATCATTATGGAACATCTAATAAAGAATAAGTTAGAATGCTTAGAAATTCTTCTTAACCGACTTACAAAGATATTTAATGGCCTTTATAACCCTCTTAAATAAGATACAATTCTTCTTCATTAAGTACGACGAGTAATAGAAAATAATAACAATTTCTATAATGCTAAATTCAGGAATGTGCTAACCTTTGAAGGATTTATTAGTAATCTTCGAAATTGCCTCTTAGCAATGGACATACCACTAACCTCTATAAGTTAGTTACTAACAACTACTAACAACAATTCGACTGCCCTCATCGCCCGGTCTATAGACCAAAACACTGACATAGTAATATTTACAGACCGACGCTATTTACGAGCTATATATTATAAAAAACCTTAAGCCAGAGCGAGCTTAAAGAAATGCTTTATCTACTACAAAGAAGGATGCTAGTTAACTAACTATCCTGCCTTTAAGTAAAAGAAAGCAAAAGCAACTTAGTAGAATAATAAAAAACACTAAAAACCACCCTCTAAACGCTAATACTATGCATTCCTATAGGCCTACAAAGGCAAAATGGCCTAACTTACTGCTACTAATAATAGCAGTGAGGACAAACACAAAAAAGCCGCTTAAAACGCCGCTTTCCTTACTACTAATAAAAAAGAAGAACCAGACAATAAAGAGGCTTGTGATACTCTCTCCTTTATAGCATTCTTTATATAAGCACTAAATCCCCTACTCTTTTCCTAATCAACTGTGAACTTCTTGTAGGATAATGCTTTTAAACATGCCTTATTTCTTAAAGACCCCTATAACCACAATACTAATAAACAACCTTAACAATACGTGTATCTTATGGATATAAGATATATAGCGGATACATTTTATGGTATACTCCTGGATACAGAAGCATCAGGAATTTCAACTGCTGGCTAAGGCTAAGTCAACGCTCTAATAAAAATTATAAAGAACCTTATAATTAAGCATTCCTCTAACCAAAGGACTATTACCTTTAGAGCCAGTACTGCGACTTTAACTGGTATTTTGAAGCTTCCAACGATTTTTAGCATAATACCTTTCTATGTGCTTAATAGTGCCACACCGTTTTTATATTCTATTACAGACATAGATAAAATAGGTGTTAAACTTAACAATCTTAAGAATCTTCTAATCCAAGGAGACAAAAAGGTACCCATTATCAGGAAATAAGGACATCCTTAGTAGACAGCTAGTTCTTAAGAACCTGCCATCTTTATGCTTTCTAAAGCCAAAATCTGTTAACTTCATTGCTAATTTAGTCATCCGTCAATTAACCAATTAAATAACCTTCTCGCCAGGGCTGGGGAAGAATTTAATAAGGCTGACATAGGGAAAATCACGCATGCTTGCCATTAATACCAAATAAACGCAAAAGCTCTGAGTAGATTTAAATTCACTCTTAAAGACGATATTAAATTTAACTACGAGGTCCTTGTTAATATCATACAAATTAACAAGAAGCCGGTCCTATATATTATAAATTCAGCAATATTATTTCAAGCTGCCTGCTTTCTTGCACCTTAACAATAGAAAGCTTAAGATATCTAGAATGCCCTTAAAGAGTACTAGATTAACACATATCTTAAACCCCCAGACTAGATAGTCCACAATGCCAGAAGAAACTTCGCTTCTAGCGAATTCAGGCATTTAGCTCGACTATTATCAATTAATATTAATGAAGTCCCCGTTAAGGCTCACAATAGCATTAGAAAACTTAAGCGATATTATGCCCCTCTTCGCAGAGCATATAATATTATTAAGACCAAAGCTAACAGTCTTCTCTTAAAAGAGCAGATACTTTAAATGGCTATTAAAGCAGTTAATAACTCTGCCGGTCTAAATGGTCTTATTCCCACCCTTCTAGTCTTTAGAACCTATCCAAGGATAATAAATAATTCCCCCCTGAGCTTTATAGTTGCCTAAAGAGCTAAGATACTTTAAAAAGCAACAGATAAAGCAAGACACAGTCTTACAAGACGCTAAGTCCACAATGCTCTTAATACCCATAACGGCCTAATAACCCTGCCTATATACACTCTTCCTTTAAATTCCGATGTACGAGTTTATTACAAAAAAGGCAGATAGACTAGCCCCTATAAGCTTCTTTTAATAGAAGGAGAGACTTATATTATTAAGATACCTTATAGCCCTATAAAGTTTTAGTCTACGGTTATTAAACCGTATATAACCTCGCTAGAGGTGGAATCTTCTCACAAGGAAAACCTAGTTTATAAGGAAGACCCGGTTTAAGGTAATAAAAATTATAAAAACCCCCCTAATAACCTAATAACTCCACTATAAAGAGGACGTGGAAGACCCTAAAAACACCCTCAAGCAGAGGCTTTTCTTACTAAGAAAGAAAAGGCCGATTTTTAACTTATAATTAACCTTTGTGCGTAAGAAAAAATCAATATACCTAGAGAACCTTTTAAACTCTCTAACAAAGCAGAGATTAATGCTTTGCTAGCAAGGAATATATTCGAATTTGTGAAATTTAACCCGTAAAGGCATGGAGGCAAAAGACTCTTTAGCTTACGGATGGTAAGAGAAGTTAAAGGCAAGGTAACTAACTCCCTGTATAAAAAGTCATAATATGTCATCTAAGGCTATAGCGACTATAGGAAAGAGGTTATTCTCACGCAGTCCCTAATAATTTAGAGAGCTAGTTAAAGGCTTATTGTTGCCCTTGCTCTCTTATTAAAAAAGGAAGGCATTATGGTTTAGCTAAGGGATATTACCTAAGCATATGTGCAGTTATAGACAAAGCTTAATCGCACAATTCTTGTGAAGCTTCTAGCACAAATTGCACACCTTTACCCGCCAGACGTTATTATAGTTGTAATTAAGCCACTATACAGAATAGCAAAGGCTGGCACACATTAGTAGTTGACGTATTTTAATCATTATTGTTAGAGACTACAGATAATAACCTCTATATATAACCCTTATTTTCTTATTTCTTTTAGTAAAAGCTCGTGTTTTAGAATCATTAGAATACAGACTAATAATACCTTAGGACTTAGCGATACTGAGTTTTTTAATTGCAAAGAGGTTAAGTTAAAAAACGCTGAATTCCTTGCAAAGCTAAAAGAGAGGTTAACGATTTTAACACCGTTAATGTTCAACGGTTGCATTTTAAGCGAAGTTAACAATAACACCTTCTTTTTATAATAAAAGGAATAAGGAAGGAAGCTATTATAAGTTAATGACCTAACCGACCGAGCGAAATATGTCGAACAGCAAGCATAAGGAGCGTACATTACTCTGATATATTAACCTAAAGTATCTTATGATCTTTCTGTTACTGCCTAAGTCTAACATCCAGGATCCAACGATGTTTTAAGGCTTAATAAAAGACTTTAATAGCAAATCAACAATTAAGACCATGGACTTTAATATATATCTCTCTCACTAGAAAACGCCGCTCTTTATGTCTTTGTTAACGGTTCTTTTGCAAATAATAAAGACCTTAGCTCTTAACTAGGCTATATAATCATCCTAGGCAATGAAAGGAAGGATAATAATACCTCTGAATTCACCCTTAGAGGAAATATCGTGACATATAGCTTAATAAAATCGAAAAGAGTTATAAGAAGTGCATTAGCTTCTAAGCTATATAGAATGGTTTAAGGTATTGACATTACCTACGTAATAAGCACTACTCTAAATATCATCATTAACCGATTAAACAAGCTAAAAATTCTAATAATAATATACACTAACTCTTTCTCGCTATATGAATGTATTATTAAGCTAGGGACGATAAAGGAAAAGAGGCTAATAATTAATATTATAGCTTTATAGCAGTTATATAAGAAGAGAGAAGTAGCTAAGATACGCTGGATTAATAGCAATAATAATCCTGTAAATGCAATGACAAAAGCTTTACTGAATAAAGCTCTTAAGACCTTTATAATAAAGAATAAAGCCCGAATCCGTGTGGAAGGATGGGTTAAAAGACCTGTCGCAAGAATTGCCGCAAGAGCCGCCGCCAGAGCCGCTAAAGAATGAAAAAGTCCTAATTCCTCACTAAATCTAACGACAAATTAAGCGCCTAATAAAGAGCTCAAATTCAATGAATTCGAACGCA
>AFQZ01000931.1:0-21038 GCA_000222935.2 Aciculosporium take MAFF-241224
ATTTGCCCTTTTTTTTTTCTTGCTTACCCTTTTTTTTTCTTGCTTGCCCTTCTTTTTTCTCATCTCCCCCATCTTGTAGCTGCTCCTTCCCAAAAGCTGCGACTTGCGGCGTAGTTGGCGGCGGCCGTCCTGTTTCCATGTACACACATCACATGCAGGATGCACCACGCGCCAGCAAATCCACCCCGTTCGTTCGTTGCACGACATTGGATTGCAGAGTGCCATGTCCATCGCTGGGACGATAACCCCGGCGAACGAGCGAGCAGGCCGAACAAGGACCACGGAGACGAGAGAACAAGGGACGAAACAAGGACGAACAAGACCAAAAAAAAAAAAACAAAAAAAAAAAAGAGGCCACGTTTGGCCTGGCAGATAAGATAGTAAGCAGTTAGAATGGGGCTCTTCATTTGACACCTCTGAAGGCCGTTCTTTTCTTTTCTTTCTCCATGTGCCCTCTTTCCGATATGACATGCACACATGCTTACATGTGTATATACAATGTAGGGCGATGGCTATCTTGTCTGTCTGTCGTTTCTTATGCGGAAAAGTGGGTTTTTTTTTTTTCGAACAAAAAAACTGTTGGAATCGCTCGTCTGGAGGATGGAAAGGATACACCATAGTGACTGGGAATTGTGGGTCGTACGCGCGATGCGCGCACCCTGATTGGCTAGATTACTATGTTCTGTGACCTAGGGCAGTACTGTGGCCACAACACCACAACTTCTGTATCATACCCCTCTTTTCCTTTTTATAAAAGATGGAAGAGATTAGTAGACTTTTGTTACCCCCCCCCCCCCCCTTACGTGCTGCAGCATTATTGTAACCTGTGTTACCAACACGTGAGGGCATCGTGAACTTGTCGCCTCGCAAGACCGCGTCTTGCTTCGTCTGTTGCCTTTTGCAGCATCTCTGCTCTTTAGATAACTGTAAAGCTAGGCAGAGAATCATTTATTCGTCTTGGATAAGTCCCAAAGACTAGGAGGGTGGGAATGAGGCCACTTGGACCGCCAGACTGGATAGTCCATGATGCCGGAAGAAACTTCGCTTCTAGCGAATTCAGGCATTTGGCTCGGCTATTGTCAGTCAATATTGACAAAGTCCCCGGTTAAGCTCACAACAGCATCGGTAAACTTGAGCGATACCATGCCCCTCTTCGCAGAGCTTATACTATCATCAAGAGCGAAGCTCACGGTGTTCTCTCAAAGGAGCAGATGCTCTAAATAGCTAGTAAAGCAGTTAACGATTCTGCCGGCCTAAATAGCCTCATTCTTACCCTCCTAGTCTTTGGGACTTATCCAAGACGAACAAATAATTCTCCGCCTAGCTTCACAGCTATCTGAAGAGCAGAGATGCTGCAAAAGGCAACAGATAAAGCAAGACGCGGTCTTGCGAGGCGACAAGTTCACGATGCCCTCACGTGTTGGCAACACAGGTTGACACAGTCTTGCAAGGCGACGAGTTCACGATGCCCTCAATGCCCGCAACGGCCTACTAACCCCGCCAACACACACTCTTCCGTTGAAGTCCGACGTGCGCGTTTATCGCGAAAAAGGCGGTTGGACTGGTCCCTACAAGCTTCTTCCAATGGAAGGAGAGGGTCGCATTATTGAAATGCCTCATGGCCCCACGAAATTTCAATCTCCGGTCGTCAAACCATACGTAACTTGGCCGGAAGATGAGTCTTCTCACGAGGAAGACCAGGGTCAAAATGACGAAGCTACGGGAATAGCTTCAACTTCCCAAGGAGGGCGAGGCCTAGGCCCAAGCGGCCCAGACCAAGAAGCTGCGCGAGGCGCCGACGCTGATGAAATTTCTCACGAAACCCCCCCCCCGAAGAAGAGATGAAGGCCGGAAGCGCAGAGCCCTCTCATGACCCCCCCCCCCCCTCCTCAGCAGATCATCTTCTCATAACCCCCCCCCTCAACATACTTCTTCACAAAACCCCCCCCCCCCCCCCAACGAGAGAAAAAAAGGCCAGAGCAGCCCCCTCAACCCTGCCAAAGAGACGATAATCCCGCAACGAAAAGGCCGAAGAAAACGAGATCATCACCGCGCAATGAACCTACGAGCCCGAAAAAATAATAACACGCCCAGGGAACCTTCTGAACCTTCGAATACAACAAAGAGTCACGCCCTGCCTACTGGAAATATGCTTAAATCTATTCTATTTAACCTAGAAAAGCATGGAAGCAAAAGGCCATCATGTTCTAGAATGGTGCGAGGGATTAAGGGCAGAGCGATCGCGATTGATTTCCCGACCGATTTCCTATATGCGACCGCGATTGATTTTCTATGTGAAAAATCGCGAGACATTATCCAAGGCTACAGCGACCGAGGAAAAGAGGGTATTTTATCCCTCTGTGACAGTCTTGTCATCCCTCTACGATAATCTTGCGGATGTTGGGTTGAGAGGATGATAGTAAGAGTTATCGCCAGAGCCGCTGACGAGAAGGAAAGGGCAAATCCCCCGCCCAATTCAATGCCGAATTAAGCGCGCAACAAAGAGTTCAAATCCGATGACTTGGAACGCGATTAAAGCGCCTGATTTGAAGGACTTTGAGGCAGGAATTACGCTCTCTTACCCCACTTCTGGATGCAATGGACCAATGAGATTCATTCGTTTGGCTGTTATTTCATATGTTTATGCGCGTTGTTGATTTTTGCTCGTGTATTCATTTTTACGGATTTATGACGCGTTTTTGAGCGATTCCTCTTGTTCAACAAGGAGAGAGATTGCAAGTGTTGGAATCGCTCGTCTAGAGGATACACCATAGTGACTGGGAATTGTGGGTCGTACGCGCGATGCGCGCACCCTGATTAGCTGGATCACTATATCATGTGACCTAGGGCAGTACTGTGGCCACAACACTATAACTTCTATATCATACCCCTCTTTTCCCTTTTATAGAAGATGGAGATGATTAGTAGACTTTTGTTCCCCCCCCCCCCTTCTTAGTGCTGCAGCATTATTGTAACCTGTGTGACCAACAAAAACAAAAAAAAAACAAAATCATCGGGGCATGCTTGTTCGGTCGCAGCCCACCACACGTATACAGTGAGTGGGGGTGCTCAGATGTATGTGGGTGGAACCTCCCAAACGCCGCCTCGGCCAAACCAAGAGCGTGTCATGCGTAGAACATTGGCCCGGGAAAAAAATGAAAAGAAAGGAAAGCAAGTGCGTTGTGCGTCGTGACGAGGCCGAGGTCTCCATCCGAGCGGCGCAAAATCAAAATGCCATGCACGCTGTTTTTCCGCAAAAATCAACCACGCCCGACACAGGAATGTGCCGAGACGGATTAAAAAGCGCCACGTTTGTCTTGTTTTTGGGAACCAACATTGCCATTGCCATTGTTGCATCGGATGGAGAGCAGGTGCATGGTTCGGTGCCAGAGTGTCGCGCCACTTAGGCCACGTTCTTTATTGTCAAGGAAGAAACGAAGACCTGCGCCTCGTCCATCCGCAGGGAGAGAAGAAGGTGGCAATTCGTGTTGGTGCTGTTTCCGAGTTGCTGGGACGGAGGGATTACCTGCTACTCCGAGGGGCTTGCTGGCTACCAGGTACCGAGGTACCTACTACGGTAGGTAGCTGCCGAGGGTAGAAAAGACGTCGGTCGGAATGCAGATGCAACCGATGGAGGCCTACGACGTAGGTAGCTGGCTATGAAGATGCTGCATCGCGCCGAGCGAGCAGCTGCGCGCGGGTAAGAACTAAAAAAACATGTTTTTTTAAAAAAAAAAAAAAAAAACTAAAAAACAACACACACACACACACACACAACGGCCCGGCCTGCAGGGCGCTGCCGATTGACTGTACAGTGTCATGGAAAAAGCAAAGACCCCTTCTTTTTTACGGAGAAAAAAAAGCTTTTTCGATTTGCCTCTTGCCATGATGGGCTCTTCGCCCGGAGAGCGCCCGGTACCGTCGCCAGGCCCCAACGGAGAAAGGCAGACATGACGGGGTACGTCTCAGCCGAGGAGAGAGGCGGCGTGTGCTGTCGCGGAAGAAGGAGAAGAAGAAGAAGAGAGAGGAAAAGGAGTCGTTGTTGACTCGCTCGCTCGAGTCTACGTACGGCACAGTACAAAATAAGATGAAAGCTCTTTCTTGTGCGAGTGAGGGGGGGGGGGCCAAGAAAAGAGATAAAAAAGGAAGTTGGACGGCAGAAAAGAAAAGGGACCAATCCGGGGGAACTGCCGTGCTCAGCCAATCACCAGCGGGATGCTGCGCGCGGCACGCACAGGGAAGAAGATCAGGCCACGACAAACCAGAAGCAACCGGGTTCAATCACGTTCCCTTCCCATGGATCCCTGCATCGTTCACCAATCCTTGGGGTGCATGGGGGGGGGGGGGGGGCGAGGTAACGACACGGGGGGTGGTGGTGAGAGACTAGACCGGATCCGTGTGTCAAGTTGCAGATCTGTGCGTACGGTGCCCGCGCGGAGCAAAGGACACTGTGCGGCTGCGCCGATGACTGAACTGTTTGGCGCACATGGCAGATGGCACCGGGGAGAGGGGCACCAGTGCGCACGCGGAGCCTGGCACAGTGTTGACGCCATTCTGTGCCAGCCGTGAGACCTTGGCTGGGGTGGGTGGCCAATGGGACGTGCGGATACGCGATTCGGCCGGGTTGCTGCGGGGGGGTTCGGCCAAAGTCGAGGGAGGGGCCTGCGGGCAAAATCTGGCTTTTTTTTTTTTCTCTCTCGGCTCAGTGCGCGTGGGTGCGTGGGTGCGTGCGGCTGGATGGATAGATGCACGGACAGTGCACTTGGCTGCGGCATTGTCGGAACATGTCTTTGTTTATTTCTCAGGGACCGGCCAGCCTGGCCGTTAAGCAGAGGAGAGCAGAGCAGACATGCAACGCCCGAGCACGCGGCAATGGCAGGTATGTACCTGAGTAGGTACCCATGTACACGGCGCACGTACCGATGCATCCATGCATAATAAGCGGCTTTTCACGACGGGATGTCAGAATCTCTCTCTCTCTCCTTTCTTTTTTTTTCTTTTTCTTTCTTTCTTTCTTCTTTCTTTTTCTTGGCTCTTGGTAGACGGCCAAGGCTGTTTCTGTCAAGCTGGTGAAGCACACACGCGCGCATGCTCCTCCGTTTGCTCCCAGTCGCAGTCACACTCTACAATTATCCACCTCGCTAACGGGTAATGGCGACCGCGCAAATGAGGTGGGGCGACGAGCCAGGAAAATATCGACACAAAAGTTTAATCACTCGTCGTTGCATCCGTGTGCGACGGGGCACGGGACAAGAAGAAATGCTGTCGAGTGCCTGACTTTTTTTTCCTGATTCCTTGTCCCTGTTTCCTTGTCCCTTGATTCCTTGTCCCTGTTTCCTTGTCCCTTGATTCCTTGTCCCTGTTTCCTTATCCCTGTTTCCTTGTCCCTTGTTTCCTTGTCCCTGTTTCCTTGTCCCTTGTTTCCTTGTCCCTGTTTCCTTGTCCCTTGTTTCCTTGTCCCTGATTCCTTGTCCCTTGTTTCCTTGTCCCTGTTTCCTTTTCCTCGCTCCTCTCTTTTTTCCTCAGCAGCGAATAGCCGCTGTGCGCCACTCGGTCTCCTTCCCTCACCGTTGGGGTGGTCAGCATCCCGCCTGTCCGGTGCGTCTGGTGCCATGGATGGGGGGGGGGGGTGATGGCTGAAAAGACAAAAACAGCCTGTCCGCGATGTCGAATGTGGATATTGCATGTGCGCACAGCACTGCCGCGCACACTGCTGCGCACACTGCTGCGCACACTGCTGCGCACAGGTGGTGGAGCGCGTGCGTGCCGAAGCGACATGGCCCCAGCAGCTGCTAGCAGCGCACCCCCCGACGTGGCAAGCAAACAAAACCTCAGCGTTTCATTGTTGACGCCGGTGCCAAGGCCGATGCGAAGCAGGGCAACGAGCCCGGCCGGCTTCAAAAGCATCAGGATGCCCCATTTCCCCTCAAAAGACAAGGCAAAGCCGCCTTTTCTTCTGCGCCAAGGCTACATACAGCCTCCAGCCGCGTTTGGTGGTGCCTCAGCTCAAACCGGTGGCGTCTGGCCTCGCGAGCTGGATGCCAGTCGGGGCCCTTGACTTTTTCCGAATGTTTGTTTGCTGAGCGATGATGCGGCGTCGGATGAGATTGAGAATGCCTGCGATATTTACCAGGTCTGGTTCCCGGGGGGGGGGGGGCGAAGAAGCTGACTCTGGGCTAGGACAGATGCGGGAACGCCATGAGTCGGTGCAAATGAATGCCGGCAAAATGCTCATGTAATGTTAGGTAGGTACCTGAGGTATGTATCTGGACGGGTCGAGTACTGCATGTACTGTATGGGGATGGAGGGATGGATGGATCGGATGCACATGTTGATGCGCTCTCGGGGGCCGTGCACGCTCTGCATTGGGCGCCTGCACCGCCCTGGGTGTACCGACCTCTACATCATAGTGGAGGTATCCTGTGTCGCGGGCAAGGCACCACACCAGGCTTCCAGCACGGACAGATGGAACGGCTCGGATGACGACGCGGGTAGGCAGGGGGAGGCACCGGGCACCCGAGCGCATGCACATGTGAAGAAGCTCTGGACTGACTCTGCACACATGGACCCAGGTACCGGTACCTACGGTCCCTGCTTGGTAAGTACCCGGTGCGTGCTCGTCCCGGCATCCAGTCTCTCGGTCCTACATGCACCACCACATGCACCGCACCAATCTGCGCGGTACATTGTGCGTGCCGCGGGCGCCGGCCGAGACGCGTGTAGTCGTCTCGCCGCCCCGGATTTCAGAGACGAGACGAGACGTTGTGTCTTGTCTCTGCTCCGTCTGCGTGATGCGTGTCCCGGGCCGGGTTTGGCGCGGCGTGCAGGCTGCGTGCCGTGTTGCTGTTGTGCGACCGTCCGTCCGGCTGCGAGGTCGGCCAGCTGCGGCCAGCTGCGCAACCACCCCCCCTTATTCTCTCTCCAAGAAAAAAAAGAGCAAGGAAGAGACAGAAAGAGGGAAAAGAGAGAGGGAAGAGGCAAAAAAGCAAAAAGGAAACGGGCAGGTGCCCGCTTTCCGGCACGGGGGCCATCGATCCAGCATTCGGGGACAGACGGGGGGGGGGCTTCTTGTGCCTGCTCAAGGTCAGTCAGGTACCTAACCTACCTACCTACCCAAGTACTTGGGTAAGTACCTGACAAGTAAGCACATTAGGTGCGCACAAGTGCACGGGTACGATCCACCTCATGCCTCTCCATTGCTGTGCATCCATCCATCTCCACTCCTCCTTTTTTGCGTCTCCGGACTCGATACCTCGACACTTCATGCCCCTCCCTCCCCGCTGGGATGGCACAGAGACAGCAACGGCCTCGACCACGTCAGCCTCGTCGAGACGTGGAGACGAGACAAGATTACCAGGCAGCTCGCCGGGGGCACGCGCGAGCGAGCCGTCCTTGTCGATCAAGCAAGCCGCGTTCGCCGCCACCCCTCGTCGCTCGTGCTCGCTGCTGCCCCCGCGTGCGTGCATCGGGCGAGGCTGCCCACGCCGTCGTCGCAGCATTTATGAAACACTGGCCATGCTGGGGACCGTTGGCTGCTACCTGCCCGGGTGCCCACCAGCAGTCTCGCCGCGGCACGGGCGGGAATAAGGCATGTTTTTGTCTTTTTCCTTTTCTCTTTGCACGCACACCAATACAGCACACACATGGACATGTCGATACAGTACACACATGGACATGTCGATACAGTACACACATGGACATGTCGATACAGTACACACATGTACATGTCGATACAGTACACACATGGACATGTCGATACAGTACACACATGTACACACCAATACACTACACACATGTACACACCAATACACTACACACATGTACACACCAATACACTACACACATGTACACACCAATACAATACACACATGTCCATCTGTGCGCATGCACCGGATGACATGTATTCCAGCCGTGCCATGAATTTGCTCTCTCCTTCCTCTGCGCGCACCCCCCCGCCGCCGCCCCCAACGCGGATGCTACGTGGTGGGGGAGGATTGACCGATGAAGTGCCAGGCGGCAAGGGACTATGGCTGTCCGGTTGGCTGGGTCCTGCTTTCCATCCCTCCCAGACAACAGCCCCTTGGCACCCCGGCCCAGGCATTCAAGAGGGTCGGCATTCGCCTTTGGCCTCGCCCCCCCTTCGCCTGCCTGCCAGTCCATCAATCAGCTTTCCCCCCAAGCGGTGCGCCCTCCGTCGTGCCCGCCACCCAGCAGCGCGCCCCGCCAGCCACTCCCCTGTAGCCTGCGTCGCAGGCGTCGGTGGCGGCCTGCACCCGGGAAAAGTCACTGCAGGTAGCAGCCCGCCATCGGCGACCCCCCCCCCCCACCCATTAGCGGCTGGCTGGCCCCGATGCTTGGCCTGCGTGCGTGCCTAGGGGCGTGCTGGGCCCCTCGTCGGCGCCCCCTGCCTCGCCTTGCCCGGTCCTTGGTCCCGGGTCCATCTCATCCACCACCGTCGCCAGCCTAAGCAGCCCGAGCAAGCCCAGCACCCCCCCAAGGCGCATGCTGGCTGGCGGCTCGTGTTTCTGATTCGTGCATCGGGACAATCCACGCCACCCCACGCCACCCCACGCCACCCCACGCCCCCCCACGCCCCCCCACGCCCCCCCACGCCCCCGTGTCCCGTCGCCCATTCGCTCGCGACCCACTCACCCCCCCCGTTTGGCCCGTTCGACCTGCCCTCCTCATGTTGTCCTTGTCTTGCCTGCTGGGCCCAGCTATTTGGGGTTTGGCGTGCGCCGGCTGGGCGTGCTGGGCGTGTCTGGTCACTGCACCGGTGCTTCGTCGTTTGAGGTGACGCCGTCGTTTGGTGTCTGGTGGTGCTGGTTGGTGGTGGTGCCTCTTCGCCTTGCTGGCCGTCTGGCTAATGTCGTCTTGCTTCTGCCGCCGCCGCTTGCCTGCTGCTGCTCTTCTTGCTGCTGCTGCTCTTCTTGCTGCTGCTGCTCTTCCTGCTGCTGCTCTTCCCGCTGCTGCTCTTCCTGCTGCTGCTCTTCTTGCTGCTGCTGCTCTTCCTGCTGCTGCTCTTCCTGCTGCTGCTCTTCCTGCTGCTGCTCTTCCTGCTGTTGCTCTTCCTGCTGCTGCTCCTGCCGTCGCCGCCGCCGCCAGCGCCAGCGCCTCGGGGTAAATCTGGGTCTGGTTCCAACTTCCTGGTTCTCTGTCCTGCTTCCTCCTCCTCCTCCTCCTCCTCCTCCTCCTCCTCCTCCTTCTCTGCGATCCGACGCTCGACACCCATTTGACGCCCCGGCTCTTGGTCGAACGCTCGCTGCTTGGCCGTCTCCGCTCGCCTCTCTATGCTCCCGCGTCGACCCGTTGACGTGCGCCGTTGCCAAAGTCTCCGTGCCGAATGCTGGCACCGAGGCGGCATTTTCTCTTTGCTTGTAACCACGGCCGAACCGACCGTCGCTCCCATCGTCACCACGTCACTTCCGCTGCGCCCCTAGTTGCGTGGCCTTTCCCGTCCAGCCTGCGGCAACCCATCTCTCCGTTCCCACCGTTCTCTCCTCTTCTTTCTTCTGAACAGAGGAAGCCGAGAGCTGTGAGTTTTGCCTGCTTCCTCCTGATCTGGCACACCTTTCTCCTAGACTTGGTCATCCTCACGTACATGATTTCCCTTTTCCTCCCATTTGTCCGGACATGAGCCGTGTTATATATGTGTCTCGGTGCAACGCCGCCCGTCCCTGCAACATGCTCCAACAGAGGCCGAGCTCTTGAGTTGTGTGCTTCCTTTCTTCTTCTTCTTCTCCTTCTTCTTCTCCTTCTCCTTCTTCTTCTCCTTCTTCTTCTTCTCCTTCTTCTTCTTCTCCTTCTTCTTCTCCTTCTTCTTCTTCTCCAAGTGGTGTGTGCTGACTGCATCTACAGCGTATAAAGCCATACTTGTATGCCAACGCCCTTTTTTGGGGGCCTTGTCATTTCCTCTGTGCGTGAACCGACGCACAAACTACACAGACAATGGCTTGTGCCATGGCGATGCCCGTCAACGCCCCGCGCGATTCGGTGCAGCGCATCCATCGCATCACAAGGGAGAACCGAAGCCTCTGGTATCAGTTGACCGTTCTTCAGCAGCCAGAGCGAGCCCGAGCATGTGGCTCAGGGATGAAAGGTGAGCTGAACAAGGGCTGGGCCGACACGTCCATGACCAAAAAGCCAGAGCCTCGGGCGCTTGCGCTTGACACGGATCGTGACGAGCTGACACGGTGCCAACAGCAAACAGCGATAGACGACCAGTTGATCCTCCGCCAGTTGTTGAGCTGCGCATCATCGAGGGTCCAACCGTAGAGGAGGGCAAGGACATCACCTTTGACTACAATGCCAACTTTTTCCTCTATGCCAGTCTTGAGCAAGCTCGCACTCTGGCCCATGGCCGCGTACAGAGCGCTGCGGCGACAAACCCTCCCATCTTGACGGGCGTTCCCGCCTCGGGCATGGCCTACCTGGACCGGCCCGCAGAGGCCGGCTACTTCATCTTTCCCGATCTGTCTGTCCGCCACGAGGGCTACTTTTGCCTCTCCTTCAGCTTGTTCGAGACGACAAAGGAGGCAAAGGATTTCGACATGGAGCCCGCCGATCCAGACCTGCCCCTTGGTGTCGACTGGCGGATGGAAATCAAGACGCAGCCCTTTAATGTCTTTAGCGCCAAGAAGTTCCCTGGTCTCATGGAAAGTACCCAGCTCAGCAAGACGGTCGCCGACCAAGGTTGTCGGGTTCGTATCAGACGTGACGTGCGAATGAGGAAGCGCGACGGCAAAGGTGCCGCTTATGAACGCAGGGAGGATGAATGTCGACGGCGGACCGTGACGCCCACGCCCCGCGACCCCCATGACATTCGAGCTCGGTCTCGCAGCGATTCGGGCGACCGTCGCCTCGCATACGGCGCCGAAGCGGCACGCCGGCCGTCTGGTGTTGACGCCCATCACCCGGCCCCGGCTCCTCCTCCGCCTCCCCCGTCTGGCTACGATGCGGCCCTTTCGAGCCGTGGCGGCGGCGGCGGCGGCGGCCATGTCGTGTATCCGGAGCACTCTGCACCTCCATATGGCCATCCTCGACCGCACGTGCTTCCTCCGCAGCAGACGACCATGCATCACATGGCACCGTCGTCGACGGCGCAGCCGTACTCATCAACGCTCTCGTCCCCGTACGGCAAGACGGAGCAGACGAGCTACGGCCACGCACATCACGCCCGAAGCGTGAGCTCGACCTGCCCGTCGCCGGCGCCTTCCGTCAGACCTGACCTGCAGTACGAGCGGAACACGGGTGGCTACGCCCAGCCTTCACCACCCGCCGGCACAGCTCGTCAGCCATCGAGACGCGCTTCGTTACAGCAAAACACATACTCTTGTCCGCCGCCGACCATGGTCCAGCAGCAGCAGCAGCAGCAGCAACCGCAACCTCGGCCAAAGTCGTGTGCGCCATCAACCATGGCCGCCGCCCCCGCCCCCGCCGCCCCCGCGTCGTCATCTCTCGCTCCTCTCAAGATTGCGTACCTGGTTTCGCCCAGTCCGCTGCCTCCCATTGAGCCGCAAACTGAACCAGACGTGGCGACTCCCACGTCATTGACTGGAGACAAGCGGAAACGCGACCACGTCTTTCCGCAAGCTTTGCGGCCCCTGCACAACGGCCAGCGACAACGGGACGCACACTTTGACCGCCTGCGCGGCCTGGTGCCTGATATTATCACGGCTTCTTATTCGCGGGCGAATGGCCAGACGGGCATGGTGAATTTCAACGACTACAATAAGCCGTGAATAACCTACCTGTATGGACAGGCTGGTTCCTCGCTTCTCCCTTTTTTTTTAAGCGATTGGAATAGACGTGTTGCACGCGGTTCCGGTACGGCAAAAAAAGAAGAGCACTGCACCGCACTGCGGCATTTTTTTTTTTCCTGTTTCGCGCCGCTCGGTTGTTTTCCATCTGGCCGGCATTGTACAATTTTTTTGTTTGTTGTTCGAAGTCGCTCTGGCATGTTGGCCACGCGCTCGCCACATATCCCCAGGCTCAGGAATAGGTGTTTGGGGGCAAATTTTGGGTTCTTTCTTTTTTTTTTCTCCTCTTCCAAATCCACGCATGCCATTGGACGTTGAGCCATTTTCTTGCGCGTTTCCTCGAATATCGGTTCTTTTTTCACTCGTACATACACCACTGGCGGCAAGACATGTTGTTTGTTTATCGTGTCATTACTCCATCTGTGATTTACAGTGTGTTTCCATCCATGTGATTTTGATACCTTGTGCTTCATGGAGACTACGGCCTTGGAGAAACAGGGCCCATGTCAGACTTGTTTTTTTCTGATTTCTCCTCATCGTTTCTCTTTTCATCAACTACTATTTTACTCAGAAATCCTTTTTTTTTTTTGCAGGGCCACGGTGCGCTGGTTTTCTTGTCTGGGGTTATAGCGGGACCGCTCGAAGCGTTGGAAACACGACGGGCACACGTTTTGATGGCGAATATAGCTATCCGGGCTGTGAGCACTTGCATGTGCCGAGCGAACAAGGTGCATCAAGGGCGTGTGCATGTCCTTTTTTCCCCTGCGGCCAAGAGCGAAGCGACATTCCATGACGATGAGACATGGTGAAAGAAGGTGCGTCTTATGAGGTTCGATTGGGACCGAAAGAGACAGACGGGAGACACACGGGAGGGATCCCTTTGTTTTGCGAATGGAGGATTTGGGTGCCGTTGAAGATTGACGAGCCGTGACTTGGTGTGGGAGACGGGGCTGGCTCTTGATGCAGGCAGCACGGTAGTACAAGGTAGATGTGCCATTTCCTAGAGACACCACAGTTTGGGAACCCCGACAGGCGAGCGTGGTGTGTTGTGCATGTGGGTGAGTGAGTCGGTGCCCGGATGTTGGGTTTGTCTGGTTGTGTGTGGCGAGGGGGGTTTGCATTTTATCATGTACCGTTTTTGTGCACGGTGATTGCGTTTGCCCGACGGGACCGGGCTTGGATACGTGCTCGTCGAGGCCACCTACATATGAGCACATGATGGTGTCTGTGCGTGTCCATGGATGCGTGTCCATGTGGATGCATGCATGTATGCGCCAATGTTGGTATGTGGTATGTTGTCAATGCATGCATGCATGCATGCATAGGCAAGCGGTATGTGCTTGGGTGCCAAAAGGTACTTGCTTCCCAAGGAAGCATGTATGCATGCGCGTGAACACGTCGGAGCTTCCCCGTACTCATCCTCGTCCTCGTCTCACCCTGCCGCCCAGCCAAGACCTGGCCGCAGAGCAGGCACACGACCCTGTCCACCCGTCCGTCCCCTCGGCCGCTCCCCTCTCTCATGCAAGGAGACCGCGGCCCCCTTTTGCTTGTCTGCACGGGATGCCCCCCCGTCCGCGTCCCCGTCCGTTGCCATGGCAATCACGTGTCTGCACGGGGGCCCCCCGTTGAGCTTGAGCCCACCAAAGCTTTCCTGTCTTGTCGTGGCCATTGGGCATTGGATCGGGCGGGAGGGCGGCATCCATCTGCGTGCATGGCACCTGCCTGGGTGTTTTGTTGCGTGGGGAGCTCGCGGTTTCTGATCGGGTGTGCGTGTTGCCGACGTGGCATCCAGGATGTCGTGTGCTGGCTGGCTGTCTTGCTTTGCGTGGGGGGGCGATGTCATGTCATGGTGTGTGCTGTGTGTGCTGGCTGTGCTGCTTTGCGTGGGTGGGCGATGTCATGTCATGGTATTATGTTGTGTGCTGTGCTGACTGTCCTGCTTTGCGTGGGGTGTCATGTCATATACTACGTAGCTGTCCTGCTCTGCATGGGGTGTCATGTGCTGTCATGTTCTATGCTGACTGTCCTGCTCTGCATGTGATGTTATGTGATGTCATGTGCTGTCATGTGATGTCATGTGCTGTCATGTGCTGTCATGTGATGTCATGTGATGTCATGTGCTGTCATGTGCTGTCATGTTCTATGCTAACTGACTGTCCTGCTCTGCATGTGATGTCATGTGCTGACGGTGGGTGGGCGGCGACGTGGCATCCTGTCATGTGCTGACTGTCCTGCTCTGCAGCAGACATGGGGTGCGACATCGATGTGATGCGATGTCGTGTGGCGTGGCGTGGGGTGGTGCTGCGGGGAGGAAGAGGGCAGAGGGGAGGGAGAGGCGGTGGAACGAAGACATGTTGTCTCGTTTGTTTGTTTGTTTGTTTGTTTGTTTGTTTGTTTGTTTGTTGGTTGGTTGGTTGTCGTTTCGGGGGGTGGGGGGGATTGCTGCGTTTGTTTTGGTTTTCTCGTCCTGCCTCTTCTTTGCCGTCTTGCCGGGTGTCTTGCTTCTTCTTCTTTTTTCTTTTGCCATTCCTGCTGTCTTGCTTGCTTCTTTTCTTGCCATTGCCGTCGTGCTTCTTTTTTTTCTTGCCATTGCTGTCTTGCTTGCTTCTTTTTTTGCCATTCCTGCTGTCTTGCTTGCTTCTTTTTTTGCCATTCCCGCTGTCTTGCTTGCTTCTTTTTCTTTTGCCATTCCCGCTGTCTTGCTTCTTCTTCTTTTGCCATTCCCGCTGTCTTGCTTGCTCTTTTTTTGCCATTCCCGCCGTCTTGCTTCTCCGCTGCCGTTCTGGTGCTGCTTCTCTTGCCGCCTCTGTGGTCCTGCCGCCCCCGTGCTTTTCTTTTGGAAACAAGCCCGAGAGGGTCATCTGGTACGTGCGATACGGTACGACACCGGTTGGTACGGCGCGGTGCGGTACGGCACGTTGAATGACTGCGTGCCCTGTGGATGCTGCCACACCCGCGGGACGTTGCGGACACGATACGGAGGGACGTTGTAGACGGGGACCCTGCACTGCAGCCTCGTGAGCGATACGGACGGACGTTGCAGACGGACGTACGTTACAAACCGGCCCTTGCGGACGTGGATGTTGCAGACCCGAACAGCAGAGACGTGCACCCGTTACAGACCCGAACAGCAGAGACGTGCACCCGTTACAGACCCGGACAGCAGAGACGTGCACGTTACAGACTCGCCACACGACGGCACCCGTGCACGCATGACAGACTCGTCGACCTGACAGAACAGTGCGTTGCGGTGCAGCACGGCAGAGCACAGCACAGCAGAGCACAGCACAGCAGAGCACAGCACAGCACAGCACAGCTCAGCACAGCACAGCTCAGCACAGCTCAGCACAGCTCAGCACAGCTCAGCACAGCTCAGCACAGCTCAGCACAGCAGAGCTCACCCGACAATTGTTGCGTCCGACGACGACGAGACGACGACGAGACGACGACGAGACGACGACGAGAGGGCAGCAGGCCAGATTCGAAAACGGGCACCGGGACGGGCTGTTGTTCCAAGACCCGTGCCCGCCCACGTACCCACGGCGGACCAGACGAGACGCGAGGACTAGAAGAAGCCCGGATTCGCACCGACGGACGGGCGGCTGTCTGGGGGCGTATACGGACGAGGAGGGGTTCTGCGTTTGGCCCCGTCGATTCACGCGTGGGACGGGGAGGTTGCTCGTCTTGGATGCGTGCGGTTGTGTCGAGGTATCTACGGATCGTGTCGAGATACACGGACGATTGTCCCGAGGCACTATACGGGACCGTCTCGAGATACACACGGACGATTGTCCCGAGGCACATACGGGACCGTCTCAAGATACACACGGACAATCACCCCGAGGCATATATGGGACTGTCTCGAGATACACACGGATAATCACCCCGAGGCATATATGGGACTGTCTCGAGATACACACGGATGATTATCCCGAGGCACATACGGGACCGTCTCAAGATACACATGGATAATTGCCCCGAGGCACATACGGGACCGTCTCGAGATACACACGGACGATTATCCCGAGGCACATACGGGACCGTCTCAAGATACACACGGACAATCGCCCCGAGGCACATACGGGACCGTCTCGAGATACACACGGACAATCGCCCCGACATACATATACGGAGGCTTGACCCGAGAAGAGTTGCTGCTGCGTCGGGTCAGACGGCAGGAAGAAGAGGGGATTTGTCTGCTTTCTGGCTGCGGTTGGGGCGCGACGGAAGGGCAAGAGACGACGCGGAGAGGTTGTTCCTGTTGACGAGTCACGGAGATTTCCTACGAAAAAGCTGGTTCCTCGTCCAATTACAAACCAAGAGACTGAAATTTCTGTCCTCGATTCACAGACACAACACACAACAAGCAAGACCATTCCTGTCCCCCACGCCCACCAAAGACGCCGTTCCGTCACCCACCGCCACCTTTTCAGACAACACCACACCAAAAATGGCTCCTCCTACCACCACAGCCCATCTGCTCGCCCAACGGGGCCGCTTCCACGAAGGATCCATGAACGACCGCGCATCGGCCGTGCCGCCCCTGCAGTTCCTCGATCCGTCTGAGAGGGCCGCCCTCGAGAGGCCCGTCTTCTCGCGCGCGGGCGAGTACCCCGCGCGGCCGCGCACGGCGACGCCCGTCTTTGCGGGCGCCGCGCCAGGCGGCGAGGAGAAGAGAGCCAGCAGGATGGGCATCCTGGGCCAGATGTGGGAGGGCGTGCGAGGCAGGCTACGCATTCGCAGGGACGACGAAAAGGACAAGGGGCTCCGCCAAAGACGGGGACGCCAGCCCTCGAGCGGCGGCGGGCGGCAACCCACGCGCGACGAGGTGTTTGCCAACTATCACCAGCTCGTTGCCTCGGGCTTCTTCTCATCACACGCCATGGTCTCCACGCGCCACGGCCCGCCTGGTCCCCCGCGTCCGGCCACGGCTCACGGCGGCGAGGGCGCTGCGGCGGCACCCCAATGGCCGCTGGCACCCGCCGTGGCTGTGGCGACGAGCCCGTTGCCGACCACGCCGACGGTTCCGACCACGCCGACGCAGAGACGTCCGGGTCCGGTGTGCTCGCCCGTCAGCGGTGCGTCTTCGCGCGGCACAAAGCGCGCGGCTGCCGACTCGCCCGTCGTCAACGAGGCCCATGGCGAGGGCCATGACAAGAATGACGACGACGACGACCAAGCCGCAGAGGACGACGCAACCCTCGCACATCGTTTCCTCCCCAAGCGCCTCCGCAGGGCGGCCTCGCGCGACATTTCGCTGCCCGGGATCCGAAGCCCCGCGTCGCGCAAGAACTTGCGTGCCGCGGTGGCGGCCGCACGGAGGAGTCTCTCGACGGGCCACCGCTCGCGGCTTGGTGACGCGCAGGACCGTCTCTTGCAACCATCGAGCCGGCTCGCCAAGGAGATTGTCGGCACGTCGTCGTCGTCACATGGCCATGTCCCGGACCCGGGAGCATCCTCATCCGTGGACCGTGGTCGCCGCGGGCCACGCGGCAGGAAGATCAAGCACCCCGTCGGTGCCAGGACGTCGAGAGCAAGAGGCGCGGCCGCGAGCGGTGCCCGTGCGTCGTCCGTGCCGGCGCACACGGGGGCGGGGTCTGGGCCGGGACCGCTGAGCGTGGTGCCGGATGTGAACAGGGGGATTCCGAGCGTGCCCGTTGTTCCGGCCAAGTTTACGTATGGGGACGATCGGGAAAATGGGGGTCCCTGGAGGGGGTTGAGGAGATGAATCGCTTGTGCTGTGCCGATTTCTGGATTCATTGTATCTTGTTTTGTGGAGGGTGTGCTGTGTGTGCATTTCTGTTGCCAGGCCGGGGGTCGAGTCCCCCCTTTTCGTGTCCGACTCTTTTCCATCTTCGGAGAGATGGACATTTCTGTCGCATGTCGGCTCTTCGGTCTGCGGGATAGAGGATTCCCGGGGTGGCGTGTGACTTGGACGGACGGTCTGGTGCTGGCACGGCTGTGTGCCGGATGATGACGGGGGCCACAGGTATCCCAGGGGGCGTGGCCTGTGACGCCGTGGCAGGGCCTCCTGTGTAGTTCTCCTGTGAGGATGGTCATGAAGGTCTACGACGGGCACGAACGGGGGCCATGAAGGCCACGATGACACGATGGGGTATGAATCTCTATGATGTTATGACGGGGTGGGGGTATGGATGTTGGCCATGGGCTAAAACGCCACGGTGATGCCGTTGTTGCTCTTGATAATCAATGAAGGAGTCTTGGGCCATGACCATCTGCGATGACGCGTTCGCTCGTCCGGGCGCCCATCTCATCTCGCACAGACTTGTGCCCCTGGCGCGAAGTGTTTTCGTCTTCTGAGCGGGCAGCAAGGTGGCGGCGGGTCCTTGGCAGATGTCGCTCACGCGGGTGCCGGATCCGACGGCTTCGTGGACGGATCAGCGGCGTAGTGGCGGCCAGCGCGTGGGATCCCATCAGGCACATGACTGGTCTGCCTCGGCCGGACTTGCCATCACAACAGCACCTCGGCGCTGCGCCGATGATCCTGCTATCCTGGATATCCCTCCGGGGGCCCTGCCGGGGGCCGCCTGCGGCGAGCTCCCGCCTCCGGCGGACTCCCCTTGCTTAGTTATATAAAAAAGCTGCATTTATATTCCTATATTTAAAGGTCCCTCCGGGGGCCCTGCCGGGGGCCGCCTGCGGCGAGCTCCCGCCTCCGGCGGCTTCTGCCGGCGGTGCTGACCAAGGTGCTGCCGGGGATGTGGACGTTGACGAGGCTGCCGGCCCCCGCTGCTTTCTTGAGGCAAAGCCCCGTGATGCAAAGACGAGATACCCGTCTGCCGATCAATGTTGTGGAATCTTCTAAACAAAGTGGAGAAGCTGCAGCGCAGACCCACAAACGTCTCCCGGCTCCCACGCTTCTTTCTGCCCGACACCAGACCACCAGGCCAGACCACGCACGCACATCATCACGACACATCAACCAGTCCACGCATCCCAGCCGGCCCGCTCCGAGAAAAAAAAAAAAAAAAACACGCCCCGGCCACGACCATGCTCTCGCGGGTCCCACACGCCCGACGGCTCGCCTCGCTGCGGACGTGCCCCCGTGCCGCCTCCGCGCCAGCATCCCCGCGCACGACCGGCGCGCAGCGACGATGGACGACGCCAGCGCCCAGGCCTGGCGACGGGCCGCTCATGTCCCGACGGGCTGATCGCGAACTGCCAGGTGTGTTTTGCCCCATCGCCCGCCGAGCCGCCTTGGGGGGGGGGTAGACAACAGGAAGGGAGAAGAAGAAGGAGGAGGAGGGGAGAGACGAGAGGTGGGAAGCACGAGAAGGCAAAGCTGACCACGCCGCCCGCAGAAGTCCAAACCATCACCTTCCGCTGGACGCGCACCCTCCCCCTCTTCCTCGCCCTCCTGGCCGTCTGCTCCGTCTCCATCTTCAACTACCAAAAGTCGTCGTCGCCCATCGTCGCGGCGACGCTCTACGCGCTGCGCACCAACCCCCGCGCGAGGGCCCTCCTCGGCGACGACATCTACTTCGGGCACCAGATCCCCTTCATCAGGGGCCAGATGAACCAGATGCGGGGCCGCATCGACATCTGGTTCCCCGTCAGGGGCACGAGGGGGTGGGCGACGATGCGGTTCGCGAGCCATCGCGCCTCGGCCCGGGGCCTGTTCGAGACGACCGAGTGGAGCTTGACGACGGAGGGGGGCCAGTGGGTGGATTTGCTCGAGGGGGGCGGGGATCCGTTCCGGGGCATGTTGGGCGGGGACGACGGTGTTGAGGTTGGGGGGGAGGCGCAGAGGGGGTTTCGCCAGCAGGGGGTTCTGAACAGGTGAGCCGGCCGGGGGGTTTGCGCCCTCTTTGCCTGGGAGACGAGGACGAGGACGAGGACGAGGACGAGGAGAGCGAGCGGCCGTCTGCCGGGGGGGGAGTCTGAAGAGAGGAGGCGGTGCGGATGACGGATGGGAGACGTGGCCGTCTGTTTGATTTCATCTCGAGTCATGCTTTTTCTTCAACGGGCGTGGCGCAGTCACGGACGTGGCGTGCATGTACGATACATCTTGCAACCTTTTGAAGGCGTCCATGTTGTCTCACAGTTCGCGGTCTTGTTCCCCCGTCCAACACCAGAAGGCAGCCTTTCTCTTCACCTCCCGTGATCCTGCACACCCACCGTGATGCGAGCGCATCCCCCTCTCAAGCCCGTCCCCGTCCCCGTCCCCGTCGCGCCTCCTTCATCTCCAAATGCCTCCTCCTCGCCTCCTCGAGCTTCTCCTCACCATCAGCGTGCCTCTCCCGCAGCTCGCCAAGGACCCTCTCGCGGTGCGGCCTCCCCGGCGCCCTCCTCTTCTTCGCATCCTGCAGCCGGACGGTCCGCCCCTTCGGTCCGGGCACCGCCCCGCTGACCAGCACCAGGCCCAGCTCATTGTCCACGTCCATGACCTCGAGGTTCTGCACCGTCACCCACTCGTTGCCCATCCGCCCGGGCATCTTCTTGCCGGGAAGCACGCGGCTGCCGCCCCCCTGCGAGGGGCCCGTCGTGCCGACCGTCCGGTGGTTCTTGGAGTTGCCGTGCGAGGCCCCCTGGCCGGCGAACCCGTGGCGCTTCATGCCGCCGGCGAAGCCCATCCCGCGGGAGCGCGCCCGCACGTCCACCATCTGGCCCTTCCGGAACCAGTCCGGGAGGAGCCGCGCGCCGACGGGGAGGAGCCCCGTCCGGTCGCGGACGAGAAACTCGGCGAGCTCGCTCTTGGGCGCGAGACCCTTGGCTTCGTAGTACCCCAGCTGCGGCCTCGTCACGTTCCGCGCGGGGCGGGACCCGGCGCCGATCTGCACGGCCCAGTAGCCGTGCTTCTCCCGCGTCTTGTTCGCCACCACCTGCACCTGGTCGAGCTGGAGGACCGTGCAGGGGACGCGCGTCTTGCCGACAAAGGTGCTCGTCATGCCTCTTTTCGCCGCCAGCACGCCCGTCCGCAGCGGCGTCGTCTTCTCCCGCCGCTTGAGCGCCGCGGCGGGGCCCGTCGTCGGGGCCGGCAGGCCGGAGTTGGGCTGGTTGAAGCGGCGGTGCTTGGATCGTGCCGGTGCTGTCGACCAGCCCTGGTGGATGGCGCGTCGGGGGACGACGAGCGGGAGGAGGAGCCGCCGGAGGAGGAGCCGCCGGGCGGGGGAGGTGTCGTCTGTCATGTGGGATGGGGGCCGTGGCGAGGCCGCTGTCCACCGGAGACGCGGTGGCATTGCCGGTTGGGAATTTTTCACGGGAAAGGAGCAAGGTGAGTGTGTGTGTGTGTGTGTGTGTGTGTGTGTGTGTGTGTGT
>AFQZ01000930.1:0-21063 GCA_000222935.2 Aciculosporium take MAFF-241224
GCAGCAGCAGCAGCAGCTTTTCGTAGAATAACCCTCCGAGTTCTTCTCACGAAAAAGAAGCCGAGGATACGGCACAGACTCACATGAACAAGCGCAGCAAGCGCCCGGATCTGGTGCTCCCGCCCCGGAAAGCCGCTCACCAACGGCCCGAGAAGCTCCTCACCCGGTGCACGGAAGAGCAAGCCCATACTCCCAGTCGGGCGCAAAGGCAAATGAAGGAGAAAGAAGAGACGAAGCAAGCTGGGACGAAGCTTGGACGTACGTATCTGGGAGACGCGTTTTCAAACCAGACCGCGTTGAGTGCCGAGACCCGCCGAGATCCGCCGAGACCCGCCCCGGATACCCGCGGTTGACGACGTGTCATGTTTTACCACTTCTCATACGCAAGATAAAGCCAAGCATGCAGAGAGCAGCGACCGACAGCGACAAGACGGTTCGAAGCAAAGGAAAAATCAATCAACTCTACCCGTGACCATAAACGCCTCCTCGCCGTTTCGCCCGACAAAATTCCGCCCAACGCCACCAATGCTAAAACACTTCCCCAACGCCGTCCTCTACCCTCCCCGTCATCCCGTTTGCCCTACGCCACCACCAACACCACTCTCGCACCCCATCGTACAAGTCATCAGTCAACTCGCCAGGCTCCCATTTCGCGAGCGCCAGCCCCTCGGAACCCCTCTTGTTCGACCCCTGTATGTCGATCCAAATGGAGTCAGCCGTAACCCTCCAGCATTTCCTCACATCCTGCATCATATTCTCCGTAAACATCCCAATGTCCGCGTCCGTTCCATCCCCTGGCCGCCCCAGGCTCTCTGGTTCAACAAGAACGCTTCCGCCCGCGGTATCCTCCTCGTCCCATTCCGTTGCCCTCATCTCCTCCGAGTAGCCTTCTGCGCGGCGGAAAACACCCCAGAGACTTGCCAGCATTTCCCACAAGCTCTTCCAGCATTCCGACGTGGGATTCGACATGGAAAGGACGTAAAGGGAGGGCCAAAACAAGTTTTGCAGCGCGACAACCTGCCTCACAACGTGCAGGTGCCGCGGCGTCAGGTTCTCTCTCCGCGTCCCGACACTCTTCACCCCGTTCCACATTGCGCGCCACAGCGTACAGATTGCCGTCGTGTCTTGGTGCGTGAGCTCCTGGGAGACCGCTTTGGCGGCATAGCACCGCCGCAAAGCCTCGAGGTACATGTCCAATAGGGGGAACGCATCAGGCTCCGCAAACACCACATTGACGATGGCGGGAAGCATCTTCGACAAGATGAACGTCTTGATGTTCCCGTTGACCATGCTCTTGACCAACATGACGACTTGCTCGCCGACGGTGTGGTGGAAAATGGAGAATTTCGCGTTGTTGAAGAGGAGGTAGAAGAGCGGCAGGCTGCTGCGGGCATCGCCATCCTGCAGCTTCAGCCCGTACGACACAATGCTGGCCACCTGGTGCTGCGGATCTTCGGCAGGCGGTGAGTACTCCTGGCTGATCTGGTAAAAGTACTTGTCCACGGCGCAGATGTCAGACGCGTGCGTCTTGATTAATGAAATGATCCCCTGGACAAACACGACAAACCCCGTGTGTCCTGCACGCATCCGACTTGTTGTCCCCAGGTCGCTCTTCATCTGTTCCATGACCACTTTCAACGCCGACGAGTACTCTGCCAACAATGTTCGGTGAAGAGTCGGTCCCGCGTCCCGTAGCGATTTGCGCATGGACGAGACAGAGTACTCGAACAAGTCTCGAGTGATGTTGTAGTCGGGCAGTGTGCAGAGACCAGAGATTGTATCTGGTACCAGCCGCACACCGAGGCGGTGAAGTTGCTGGCCAAGTTGTAGTTCATAGTGCAGAGACAGTCGCGGCTTCACGAGGCAGCAAACCCATACTTCGGCAAGACTGAAACCCACATCGTCAAAGTTGTCGACATGATACTGCAACAGGGTGGCCAGGAACAACGTGAAGTGTTTCCGCTGGTTCAGATTCAGCCGATGCGGCAATGCGCTGAGCATCTGATACTTGCTCTTGTTGAAGAGGTCGGATGATCGCATCAAGCCGCCGTTGACAAACCTCATACCGATTCTAGCTGCAACAATCACGACATGCTTGACGCAATCGTCATCATCTGTTCTGGCACTCGCACACAAGTTGGCTGTGCAACGTGTCGAAAGCACACATCTTGCCATTCTGAAAAAGCTCTGGGACAAGTCCTCGTCGAGGGCCAGCAGCGCGTCATCTGCCAAGGCGGAATCCGGCAGCTCACTTTCGCTCTTCTGACTTTCCTCAACTGCCTTGAACTCATCAATCTTCGTCAGCATGACCTCCAGAGTCGCCAAGGATGTTCGCAGGATTCCCCACTTCAAGTCGGGCGGCGAAGTTGAAAAGTGACTGAAAATTGTCCGCAACTGAGTTGTGTTCTTGGCAAACGTTGCAGAGACCACATCGGGCGCCTGTCTCACGACATCGAGGGAAGCCCTTGCAGATGCATAGAGAACCTCCATCAAGGCCGTCCTGTTGATGTCAATCGTCCTTCGCACCATCTCCTCGCTAACAGAGTGTCTGGCCTCTTTGCCCAGCGCCGCAAGCTGCAGCGCAACGTCGGAAGCCACTGAATGATATTGATGCAGGACTTGCTCGAAAAACGTGTTCCGCCAAACGCCAAACGGTGTCCATGATGTCCGAGCTTTCCCAGACGCAATGACATATCGAGCAAGTTGGCTCCAGGCACGCAGGTTGATCAGGCATGCTGCCTTGTGGGATGTTGCAGGTACCACAAGACGCTGAATGAGGGCCGGGGACGGACGATGCTCAGGAGGCGCTGCCCAGAACAGGGTGCATAGCAGATCATGATGATTCCTCAGTGCTGCAAGATCGCGCTCGTGCACCTTCTCATCTTTGCTGTGTTGTCTGTTGTGATTGGGCACTGTCCTCGCTACTAGATTGCTGACGTCCTTGAGGCTGCCAGCCTCCCGCATTTTCCGTATGGCAAGGGCAACAAGTTTCAAGAACACGTGGAAGCACCGATCTTCTGGTTCGATATCCAAGCTAGGTTGGCCCGCCAGGTTTTCGAGAAACGACGGAGACTTGTATACCTCTTCGTTTCGAAGATGGGCAAGCTGATGCGTACCAAAGAAGTCAAAGATTAATCCGACCACACTGACGCATTTTCGCCATCCCCACTCCTGGACAAGGAAATGACATCGTCCCACAAGAGCCCTGCAGTAGCTGTTGAAGCTCGCGGCCTGATGCGTGTTGGCATTGTACAGTTGGAAAACTTGCTTCATCAACACGTGCGGTATTCCCCAACCATCAGATGTCGCCTCATGCCGCCTTCCCGCCACAAGGATCCCCGAGTTGCTGAATTCGCCAAGGGGAAGCAACGTGAACATGGTTTGCCAAACACGCTCGTGATCCTGTGCATCGGCGTCTGATGAGTTTTGCTTCGGGGCGATGTGCTGTTGCAGCAGATCCCAAAACGAACCCCTAGGTATCTGAGCCAAGTCCAACACTCTCATGACCATGACCCAAGAATGAATCGCAGGACTTTCATCGCGAATGCCCATATCCCTGATGTTCTGCTTGTCGAGGTTGACATATACTGCTTGAAGGATTTCAGCGCCAAGTCCCGCAAGTGTTTTTATGAGAGCATCCGCGAGTTTTTTGAGTAATTCCTCGCAAGCAAATGACTCTGCCACAAGGTTCTGATCCTGGCGGCAGGTCTTGAGGACAATCAAAGCCGTCAGAAGAAGCCTGTCGTACACCTGAAGGACGACTGTAGTTTTTTTATCATCCCTGGAAGCCGTTCCAGTAGCAGAGATGATGCGGTCGCTGAGACATAAAAGGCATTCGCGCGTTCGGGACACAAACAACAACTTTTCACCTTCTTCCCCAAAGCTGAGGGAGTCTTTAATGTAGCTCAGCAAGAAGTCCATTGCTTGGACTGGTGTCGATTCGCAATTGTTCGGTCGGTCTGATTCCGCTACTTGGGCTTCCAACTGATCTGCCACGAAATCCAGTACTACCCCAAGCTCTGACGAAACTTGTGCGCTCCACGAACCCCATCGGAGGATGTGAGTGTTCAAGGTCATCGATTTACGGGGTCGTGATTCTGTCCAGTCTGTCGGAAGGCTAATGGTAGCACAGGACTGCAAGTGGCCACCTCCGATAAGCGTCGACTCGTGAAAGAAAGCTCCCGGTTGAAGCGGGAATATCTCAAAGTGGTGGGTGTACTGAGTGCCGTAGGGACCTAAGCCATGCAGCTTGCCGGCGATAGGGTTGGTGACGGGTGTTCTCTCCGTAGAATATCTTTGGGGGACTGGGTCATTGGCATGACTGTACTGCGGTGCACTGACATCTATTCTTCGTGGCAGAGTTCGCTTGCGGCGCCTTGGTCCAGTTCTCCCGTCCGTAGGTTGTTTGATTCGCCTGCTTGAATCGGTAGGTGAATGTATTGGGCGTGGTGGTGAGACGTCTTCAACGTCAGACAAGATTCCGGTGCCGAGCTCCTTCAACGTTGGTGTAGACTTGTCATGATGATATAGGCTGTCAAGAATTTTTTTTCTCCGCTGAAACCCGAGCTTTGTCATACGATAAGGCTCGATTGTTTCCAACTGTGCTGGACGTGTTAATGCTTTGAGTGCCGTCGTCTCCTGTAAGGCGCCCCTCGGCTGGACTTGCTTGACTGGAGATCTCCCTGGTCGACTGTGTCCTGAGTACCTGACTGACCCGCCAGCACTCACATGCTTTACAAACTTCCGAGGCGCGGTAATTTTCGGTAGCGGAGATGCAAGTTGACGTCCTTGATTCCCTGACGATTCCCTTCGTGCGTTTCGCCTCTTCTTCTCTTGACGGAGCGATTCTGCCACCTTGGTGACCGAATTACGCTGCTTAAGCAGCCCCGATCGCCATTGGTTCATAACTGACATTGCGTCGATTTGATCTTGTCGAGAGGCCAGCTGTATTGTTTTTGTTTGGAGGCATGAACGGCCTTGTCCAATCCGACGTTTCGCTGTTCGAGCGGCAATTTTCAGAATTCGAGGTGCATCTGCTTCGATTGTGTCCAAAATACCAAGTTGCAGCTGTCGTCTACGTGCCTTCTTTGATTTCGTCTCTCGCGAAACGCCTCCCCGTTTGACTCTAGATATTGTCCTTTTGCGCTTCAAGGGCGACTTTGATCCAGTATCGTTCGGTCCATGCTCGACCAGATGACCAGTGATCTTTGTTTGCCATGGCTTCTTCGGGCGAGGCGTCGGGGTATGAATCTCTTTGACTGAAGCATTGAACTTCTTGTTGTTCGTGGTCGCATGTAACCTTGCTTGACGCTTTCTGGATCCTCTAGACGCGGGCATGAACTCAACATGGCTGTCCTCAATGGCAGACGAGCCACTATCCTCATCTTCGTGGATGGTCAGAGGTGCGGTGGGAGCATTTGGAAAGGTGTGACTCTCTGTAGAACGGAGAGCTGATTCAACTAGATTGTCAACATGGTCCGCATGAGTCGCGAGTGGCATATTGCTGCTCTCATCATCTGATTTCTCATCATCTGATTCCTCAAAAAAGTCTGGTATAGCAGTGCTACGGGGTGCTGTGTGTCGTAGCTGTGCAACTCCGCGTCTCGCCTCTTGCATTGACGCTCTAACTGAGCGATGGTTGTTTCTGACAGTCGTTTCCGCCTTCTCACGTCCAGCTTGTTGGTCCAGCCGCAACCATGACGCAGGAAGAACGCCCCGTATTCGGCTTCTCATGGCAGTGACAGCTTCCGCATCATCGCTCTCGGAAAGGGTTGCCGAGTCGGACAATTCGCTTTGATCCTCATCCAAGGCCATCTTCGATGATATGTCAGCCTCATCGGCTAATTCACGAAACTTCAGCTGCTCCAGGAATTCTTCATCCTTGGAAGCCCCACATCTCTCATCAAGACCCGGCAAGATTGTGTCGCCGTTAGTACGTGATGGCGATATTGGGCGCCTATTCAAAGATGGAGAATCCGCGGCGAGGCTTGTCGAAACAACTCGAGATGAATCTAGCTCAACGGGATCGCTGTCGATGATGGTTCGTCTCCTCCTTTTCTTGGCGCTAGGTTCTGGGGAAACTGCATCTCTTTTCTTCACATTTGTTTTGGAAAGTCGTGGTGGCTTTGTTAGCAGTTCAATTAAGGCAGGCAAATCTTGGTCAAAAATGCTGGTACCCTCTGTGTCCGCTTGGGAGCTTGCGGGACTGCTCTTGACCATGCGGGACAGAGGCGGTGACTGACGTAATGGCGTTGAATATGATACACCAAGCCTATCAGATACAGTTGAAGGACTGTCCTTGTCCTTGTCCGGTAAGGATGAAGGAGGCTGCTGGCCGGATTCCTGGCTATCCTCCTCGAAGCTTGTGTCCTGGGAGATTCTTGGCAGTTCATTGGTGTCTAACCTCTCAGATTCTGTGACGATTTTCAACGGCTTCAGCCCGTGTCTTTTCCAGGTGCTACTGAACTGAGCACTCTCAAGCAGATAGGGATGTTCCTGTATCGGCTTTCGTGGACGGAGAGATCGCTCAGTACGAACTGCAACACGTAGCGCTTGACTGCTCGAATCTCGCTCCGACTGTGGATTCTCGTGGGCGAAGACATCTCGTGGGGCGGCTTTGAGCGGGACTTGAATCCTTGGTTTGACAGCTGAATATACATGGGGAGCGTTTTGGGTTCGACCGGGGGATGCGATAACAGGTAGGTTTGGCCGTCGGGCCGGCAATGTATCTCCATCATTCAGATCTTCCAGGATCTCTGTGACGCTTGGAAAATCTCCCTCGCTAAACACCGACGAGAGTGGTGACGACGATCCCGATTTGAGAGTCGAGTCTTTGACGGAGAGAAGTCGAGTTGGCGACTGGTTCCTTTCGTTCTCGGAATCGGGAAAGTCCCAAATATCTCGCCCATTTTCGTCTTCTCCAGGGATCGAATGACTCTTTTCGTTTATCTGGCGGTCAGAATGCTCGTTTTCTAATTCCACCTCGTCTTCTGAATCCGGGATTTCACCCAGTTCCTTCCAGTTAACCATGACCAGAACTCGACATGATCTCTACTGCGGCGGAAACTTCCTGCGACGCATAACAGCAAAGTGGACACGGACTGCGGCTCGTTAGGTACGCATTGGTAGAGTTTTCTGTGACTGCGGATGCGGACTGCGGACTGGAAGTACCTCTTTCTTTCTTTTCGTCCAAGCTGTCAATAAGTTTAAGGATCCTGAGGCTGAAAATGTTGGTTGACGCGATTCGACTGCCGCAGACGCGTTTGGCCCTTGGGGTAAGTGGGGCAATCCGGAGAATTTACAATATCTGGAGTACACCAACTAGCAGGCTTGATCTCACATGTGCATCATATCGCAGCCAAAAAAGATCCAAAAAAAAAAAAATATCACAACAGCTCTACCTGCTCAGCTATCAATTGATGCAGAATGAGTGGATTTCAGAGAGCCCTTCCGGTCGCACTAGCGGTGTTTACCGGCGTCGTAGGAGGTAGACGGATTTCGTCAATTCCATTGTCCAATTCAATCTTGATTTCGTTTAATGTAGCTCTTCTCAAGTTTCTCACAGCTTTGGCAGGTTATTACACCTTCCAACCAGCTCTGTCTGAAAAGAAGACCTCGCAACGTGATGCCAAAGAGCCCTTGTAAGTCACTCAAATAACCTGAACAAGGAAGAGTGAAAGGCTGGTTGACAGATGGAGCAGGACATCCGGCGTCACTACGTCCAGCCCATTTGCCTTGCAGAACGCAAACCCAGACGAAAAAGGTGCAGGAGGTACAAAGTAATGTTGAACGGCCTTATACATCATTCTACTTATCTTTTCCACTTATGCGCATTGCATTTAAAGAGGATAGGTGACTTGGATGCGTCACCCACCATCCAGCACAGTTGCCAAGCCTCCTGTATCTTCTCCCATCGCAGAACACCATAACCTGAGCACGTCAACAGTCAAGGTCTAGATAAAAACTTTATCATCTTTCGCAGGCAATGCTGGTTTGGGTGTCGTATTTTACTACACGGTTTCTTCCAGCCTGCCGAGGTGAAAAATTTGTTTGTTTGTTTGAAGGAGCCATCATGTCATCAACTGCGCCAACAGTGGTGCAACAACACGAACTTTCACATCACCCTTGTTTCTGTTTGACGGTCATCTATCACCGCACATTCTGCCATGACGACTGATACTTGACGAAACCGTAGTAGTATCCTATGCCACACTGTCAAAGAGTACAGCAAGAGCCAGTCAGTCATTGACATACAGAGAAATCTATCATCACTGCCCAGAGCCTGTCTCCTCGAGCGCTAGCACCTGTTTAACACAGTTAGTACCCGTCCATTGAAAAAGAATCATATCACGAATTTTCTCACCATGGCTGTACGACACGGAATGTAAACCTGTGTCCAATTCCTTCGACCGTTCCACTCCATTGGCGTCGTAAAGAAACGAGTGTTCTCGTCTATCCTGTTGAAGCCGCCGACGTCTCCGGCATCCGTATTCAGGGCAACACGATATGTTCCGGCAACATCGACGCCAATCCGGTAATCACTAAAGCTCGAGGCGTGATGGAAATTAAAAATGAACACCAGTCCCGCCCTTTCAAACACGATGACTTTGTCTCCCTCGTGCTTCAGCGAAATGTAGGCCTGAGGTGCGCTCAGCCAGTGATATTTAGCTTCGGCATGATTCATCGCTCTGTCAAATTGGTAGAGGTATTTATATCGTAAAAGATGGTCATCAATCAAATTGAATTGGCGACGGGCATACCAAAATGAATTGTTATTGCCTTCTCGAGGAAAGTCGAGCCACTCTGGATGTCCGAACTCGTTGCCCTCGAAGTTGAGGTAGCCCTCGCCTCCCAGTGTGTGTGTCAAGAGTCGAATCATCTTGTGGAGTGACATGCCTCTTTCAATGACGTGAGTCAGTGGAGATAAAGTCGACATGTTGGTGTACATTTCCGCATCGCAAAGATGCATCATCAGTGTCTTGTCACCCACGAGGCTTCTCACTGTTAGTATGACATCTCCCTATCAGACAGAGCAGAAACGACTTACGCTTGGTCATGGCTTTCGCAGTATGCAATAGTCTTCTCCCCATGTCTCCGATTTGTCAACGTGAAACAAATGTTGCCCATATCCCACTGTTCATCCTTAAGCTCTTTCAGAGTCTTGATCCACATGTCAGGTATCGCCATGGCTAGGCGATAGTCGAAGCCAACGCCACCGAGTGCAAGCGGTAAGCAAAGAGCAGGCATTCCTGACACATCTTCCGCTATGGTAATAACCTCGGGATAGATGGAGTGGAGCAACTGGTTGGCCACCATGAGATAAACAACAGCCTCCTCATCAACATCGTGACCGAAATACTCGTGATAGCCGCCAGAAAAGCCTCTGATGCGTATTAGTCAGGCACCTAATACTTTCGGTAAAGGGGAAACTCACGCTCCAACGCCATGGTGCACGTAAAGCATGCTGGTCACACCGTCAAATCTAAATCCGTCAAAGTGATACTCATCCATCCAAAATCTCAAGTTGCTCAGAAGAAAACGCATGACTTCGTGATGTCCATAATTAAACAGTCTGCTACCCCACTGGTCGTGATGCCCCTTGCCGCCACCATGAAAGTAATGATGGTCTGTACCGTCAAACTCGTTAAGTCCATCCAGCACATTTTTCGAAGCATGGCTGTGGACCACATCCAAGAGCACCGTTATGCCCATACTGTGTGCAGTATCAACAAGTTCTTTTAAATCTTCTGGTGGGCCATATCTGCTGCTCGCGGCGAAAAAACTGTTGACCTGATAGCCAAATGATGCGTAGTATGCATGCTCCATGATGGCCATGAGCTGTATGACGTTGTAACCAAGATCTTTAATCCTTGGCAGCATATTTTTCGTAAATTCCTTATAAGTCGCTACTCTTTGGTCTGGGGTGGAAATTCCAACGTGAGCCTCGTAGACCCGAATGCTCGCGGGCTTGGCAGGTCTTGGGTGCTTGAAGACATACTTTTCTGCCGCGCTCGGGTTCCAAAATCGGGCCTCGTAGGCTGGAGAGATACTCAAATCCTGAGTAACATACTTGATCCAAGCTGGGAGACGATCAACAACTTCTCCAGAGGGAAGTTGAAGAGAGACCTATTGTGACCATGCCGTATACGTTAATATTTGAGTCAACAATAGTCGACAAACAATTGTGCTGACCTTGATCTTTGAGTTGTGTGTCAAGGCGGGCTGGCCATTCTTTGCTGGAAGAACAATGTCGAAAATTCCGAAGTCGTTTTTCTTCATCAAGTGAGTCTTTCGGTCCCAGTTATCTAAAGATTGGATCAGCAACGGATTCATCCGTCCGCCTTGTCGACTGTGGGAACGTACTGAAGTCGCCGACGATTGAAGCCGATGTAGCGTTGGGTGCCCACTCCCGGTAAGTGATGCTGTTGTCGGCATTTACATTCAGACCAAACTTCTCAAAGCCCTGCCTGAAGGTTAAATAAAAGTGGCCTTCCCAAGTGAGGATGAGTGTCTACCAACTTACTCGACTGAAGTTGTCCAATCCGCCTTCGTTGGCATCAATCATATTGATCCACTCCCTCGCTTTAGCATATCGTCGTCGGAGGGCATCGCTGAAAGGCTCCAGCCAAGGGTCAAGTTTGACCACACCTGCACTCCCGGTTAGCTTTGATTGACGTTGTGAAGGTGTCGGTCGCTAGTATTGGAAACAAAGCTACCCACCTGTGCCATCCTGAGGTAAGTCCTGCGGTTTCAGGCCGGACAAGCCGTAGACTTCAATCACTTTCTCAATGTCTGTCATGTTGTCGCGAAAAATGTTCATGTGTTGCCCCTTCTGAGTATCGCAGGTGTACTCGACTGTTCCCAGCTTGCGAGGTTGGGCAGCGTGAGGAGCAGGGAAGCCAGGGGTGGGAAATGAGTGCAATTAAGCGTCACTTGAATGAGATGCAACAGAAAACATGCATCCAGAAAGATCAAGGTTGTGACAGGTCTAAAAGGAGTACGTTTCCAGACCCATTAGAGATTGAACATCATTCACGGTGCGACATTGATCGTTTTGTTGAGCGACATCTTGATAGCTACCTAACTAGCTGCAGGTGCGCGGTGCCAATGAGCTGATAATATTAGCCCGATCTGGGATGGATCAAATGGA
Source organism: Aciculosporium take MAFF-241224 (assembly GCA_000222935.2). Classification (NCBI taxonomy): domain Eukaryota; kingdom Fungi; phylum Ascomycota; class Sordariomycetes; order Hypocreales; family Clavicipitaceae; genus Aciculosporium; species Aciculosporium take. The sequence goes on from AFQZ01000930.1 coordinate 11,150, forward strand.
TGCAATCGATAATGAGGTGTCCGGTCCGGACACTGGACAAGCCAGGAAGGAGCGTTGGAGGGTGACGAGGGTGACGTTATGGGCCACCGACTCGACGTCACAACGTCACAGCACCCGGGCTGTTGAGGTTGGCGCCTGGATTTCCTATCGTCACCCCTGTTGTGCCCGCCGTGGCAAATGTGCAGGTGACCTGGTCAACTGGTCCACCTCCATACTGGCAACCCTGCAGCTATTTGATGTACCGTACATATATTGGTGCCAGACGACGTCAGCGAAACAAGCCAGTCCAGGCTCGTTCGCGCAAGCAAGAGAGCGCGAATAATCGATCGTCCTTTGGGCGCGTTTTTCTTGGGCGGTTTCAACGGCGCTTCTTCTTCCTCCAGATCATACGGCCTTTCTTCTGTTTTTGGCTACTTCAAGAGGACAGCTCCAAAGCAGGCACCAGCAGTGACAGCAATTACCCCCGCCGCTCCGACACCTCCGATTACGCTTCAAGTTGAACCATGAGCTATGCACAATCTCTTCACAGGTCAGGATGGTTGTGCAATCAAAGACACTGATTCGCCGTGTGCGCGTACCTGGAATCCAAACGCCGCCATTCTGTAGCCCGTACATTGCACACCATGTCCGGCGACTATCGACAACATCCTCTCGCGGACCTTCCAGCCGATCTCCGGACCTCAACTCGGGGTACACGGGGAGCTACGATCCTACGGTTGAATCTGGACGTGGGCCAATGTTTAGCAAAGCTAATTTTGGCGTGCCTCAGTTCTATCCGAGGGACTTGAAGAAGCGAGTCGATGAGTACGTTGTCGGTCAAGAAAGAGCCAAGAGGACGATTTGTTCCACCTTGTTCAATCATTATCAGAAGCTCCGAAGATTACATCAACATGAACATGAGCGCCGAAATTTCCGGGAAAAAGTCATGCGCCAGCGCTTTGCTCGCGATAGGGAACAACACCAGAGACGGAAGGAATCATATCCTGTGGAAGGTCTGCCCTTGCCTCTTCTTGTCTCCACATGATTATATGTTCGTCCAACATTCTGAAACTGACGCGCTGTTCCCCTTCGCCTAGATGAATTTCCTGGGCGCGATGAGTCCGTTCGAATGCTCCACGAAACGAATGACTTTGTGGACGACCCTCTCGACCATCTATACCTACCTGAGGATCCTTCCGTGCCAGATTATGTGAAAATCGATAAAAGCAATCTGCTTTTGATTGGTCCAACTGGCGTTGGGAAAACGTATATACTAGAGTACTTTCGTCTTGCCGTATTCCGTCACTCAAGATTCTCGCTGACGTGTAGTAGAACTCTCAGCAAACAACTTCACGTTCCCTTCTCGATATGCGATTGCAATTCTTTGACTCAGGCCGGCTACATCGGGCAAGACGTTGAAACTTGTATTGAGCGGCTGCTCATAGAGTCCAACTATGACATCAAAGCTACGGAATATGGCATTGTCGTCTTGGATGAGTTTGACAAACTTGCCAGGAGGGACTCCCCCACCGGCCGTGATGTCGGGGGAGAAGGCGTACAACAGGCTCTGCTCAAGCTAATCGAGGGCACAAAGGTCACAATAAATGTCAAAGATAATCGATCATCGCGCTCAAGTCCTCCGATTACCAGCAACTACAACTCTGTTGGCTCTAGTTCGTCCGCTCCGCAAACAGCTCCGCCAGGGGTCAAGGTTGACCAGTATAGTATTGATACGAGCAACATATTGTTCGTATTTTGTGGTGCCTTTGTCGGTCTCGACAAGACAATATTGCAACGGGTAGCCCGGCCCTCTATGGGCTTCGGTGGTGAATTGAGAGGCCGAACGTCACTTGCAGGCGACAAGCAAGTTCTGCCCCCAAGCCTCTTCTCCCACGTTGCACATCACGACTCTATGCCCGCCTCTTCATTTACCGCGCTGGACCTAGCAACACCCGCGGACCTTCAAAACTTTGGCTTCATTCCTGAGCTAATAGGTCGTTTGCATAATATTTGTGCACTCAGCCCCTTGTCTTCCAAGGATCTATTGCGAGTTCTCACGGAGCCGCGAAACAGTCTTGTGGCTCAATACACAGCACTGTTTGAAACATACCCCTCGCGGTTGTTCTTCACTGAGAAGGCATTATATGCCATGGCAGAGAGAGCAGCCACTTCTGGAACGGGAGCGAGGGCGTTAAAGATGGAAATGGAACGTGTCCTGGCTGAGCCTATTTTTGACGCACCTTTGCCGTATGTCGTCATACACGAGGCTTGTGTCAATGGCTCAGAGAAGCCTCTTTACTGGGGTAAGGAAGGTCGATTCGAGGTCGACCGGCGTATGCAGGACGAGGAGATGGGTCCTCCATCTCCGCTGCCTCAAGTTACTTTTGAGGGTTTGAGGGAGGCAGGCCAGAGCGGGGGATAAGTGATTGCGTCTGGTTGAGCTGAGGTTTTATTGATACCATGTATCTGTATCTTCTATTATGAGGGCTAACCCATTGGTCTTGGTTATTCGACTGGTTATGTCAAGTGCGTATATAGGTCTTCCAAACTTTGGGCTGCACTTTTGAATTTGGTTTTGAACGTTAAAGGCTACCACGCAATAGTGACGAGGAAGGTTTGATGAACAATGGTACAATTTTTTTTTTCCTCTGGAGAAATCCTCATTCTATTACGGTATTTACATCCTAAATGACACCGCCTCCTCTCCATCATGCCAACATTGCGGCCGGCTAGGAAATTGTACACACATGGCGATAGATCGTCATGGGTTCACCTTACTTTTCTAACTCTCTAAGGAAAAATATTGAAGGATGATTATAGAAAGGGTTTAGTGGCCCTTGGGAGGAGATTGGACCATACCCTTGCCACTGTAGTTCTCGGAGGAAATACCGGTAATAGGATCGGCTTTTTGTTGCTGTGGGAAGGGTGGTTAGTCCATCATCACCCGAAAAAAATGTTGTTTTGAATCTTTTTTTTTAAAAAAAAAAAAAAACTTACAATGAGAAGCTCGTTAGAGGCCTCTTGGTATTCCTGGGACATGGTGTGGGGCTCGGGTTTGGCAAAGGATCGGATGACGGCGAAGATGGCGAAGCTGGTAGCAACGCCGACGGCGACGCCCCAGGCGATGCGGGCGTTAGTGCCGGGGGGGTCGACAGCACGGGGACCATGAGGGCCAAAGGCAATCCAGTATGCTATGAGGCGGTCGGATTAGTTTTGATGTTTGTCACATGACGCTGGATATGTCACATAGCGCAGAATGGGTATATCGTTGCCGGCCCATCCGCCCCATCGAGGCCAGAGCCAAACACACTGATGGGGAGCAGTCTTCAAAGCGACCCCCGACGAAGCTAAATTCAAACAAGACTGAAATTGCAAGGTACAGGCCAGAATCATGTTATGATTGCTTGAGCCGCTTCGAGAGACCCGCCACGGTGCGTGACGGGCCCGGCTCTCGGAGAGGTATTTTCGTGGAAAAGGCAATCGGCTTCTGGTACATCGGGGAAATGGACGTTTAAAGACCTACCGGCCTTCTTCTCCTGCAGCGTCAACTCGCTCCAGTTTTCCTTCATACGGTCACGCAGGGCCATCCAGAGATCGGCCTGCTCCTGGAGGGGCATGCCCTCCCATCGCTTCTCAATGTTCTTTAGGGTAGGGTTGGACAGTGCCTGGGTGGAAGCCGCTCGGGAGGCAGCAGCTGGGACGCTGCGCACCAGGCCCTTGCGCAGCAGACTCGATGCCGGGGTGCGCAGCATTTTTTCGCAGTGAGTTGACGAGATGTCAATTGGGACGGGTTCTCGGCGCGCGGATAATATGTCGGGATGGCGAGGACGAGGAATCGGAGGCGATTTCGGGTTCGGGTTCGGAGTCGAGTCGTATCTTGGAATTTGGCTTTCGCTGGCGAGAGAAAGCTTCGGGAGTGGGTGACTAAGCGTCTGGGGATGGAGTGAGAATCACGTGGATTGGACCAATCACTGTCGGTGGATTTGTTGTTGATGCGTTCTCCCTTTCTGTGACTGGTTCTGGGATGGCAGCGATGGCAAAATCGCTGGTTTTAATCATGGTTCTTGAATTGCATCTGAGACTTGGCTTTTTTTTTCATGGCAGTGAAGAATAAGGGATCAGGGTTGTACGTTTCGTCGTCTTCTCCTTGAGTCTGACGGTTGTGGAACGGAACTATGCTGATTACTACTTAACCTAAGTACCTACTAGCTAGAGAGGTAGTAGGTACGGTTGGCGCATAGGCAGGCACACTGCAGCATTTTAAGAATTTGGACGAAGAAATGATGAGTTCTTGACGTCTTTGTTTTGCCTTCTTTTTTTGGCTTTTTTTCTCTTTTCTCCTTTTTCGTTTCGTTCACCGTTTTCAATGGCGACATGGTGTCTTTGTGACCAATTTTGACCGATATCAGTGCTGGTTTATGGTTCGGCCTTCGAGCACTCTCGAGCGAAAAGTGCTCGAAGCGGCATCTCTGGCGGACTCGGGAGACAACAAATGATACAAACCTGTAATTACACACCACAACCAGAAACCTGGCAACTGCATCTGAGCCACTGGCGTGTCGCTCCCGAAACATTTTCCTGTGCCGCTGACTGCTGCCAGTACTGGAGAGCGAGGCGTTCCTAGCATTTCATGCCAAATTTCCAGATCCAATCGCAGATTCAATTTCCAAACCCCCACCAAGTGCTTCCTTGCGAGTCCTAGGACCTACCCGGTACCTCCGCAATCGACGACGATCTCGGCAGCTGTGTCACAGCTTCAAAACCTGAAGCAGATGCTAGCAAGCCTGTGCTGGCCAAGATGCTTGAAGTGCCGGCTCAGGTGCTCGGTGCTCGATGCCGCCCTCATCCCCAGGCTAATCCGCTGAGTGGTCATGCAAGCTGCCAGCAACTTCATTTTATCAATCTGACTGTTGACCAAGGCTGCAGACCGAAAGTCGGACCCGTTGTGGGGAGAGCCAACGCCTAGCCCAAAGTTTCTGCATTGGCTCCGATGGCGGTTGTCAGAAAAGGAGGAACGAAGCCTGTCAAGTTAGGCCAGTCGCCAGCAGAACATTGCGGCGACAAGATGATGACGCAGGGACTGTGGCTGTACTATTCAAGTCAAGTCGATCTCGCCATTGAACCTCGAGATAAGCCATCAGCCATCAGGAATACTCGCAATGTGCCATTCGTCCATTTTCATGACTTTTGTAAACTGATGGTTCGTTTGCATTGTTTGCTGTGGAGGATCTTTGCATTGTTCAAGATCGGGGCTTGGCTGGTATTCGTCCCGTCTCTGCAGCCATTTAGGTAGTAGGAGGTACCTAAGCGTTGTACTTGACTACTTGTTAGCAAGGAGGTAGCAGGTACTTACTATAAGGTATGATGGGTACCTGGCCGAGTGGAGACACTGGAGCACATTGTTATCGTTCCTGCAAAACCCGATGCCAACAAGGCAGGAAGTTTCAGGCACTATAAACCACACATCACGTGATCCATGAGAAACCTCTAACCGGGCGAAGTTGTCCGCTCCCAGCAAAACTGCTCACTCTGCAAATTCTCCCCAGTTCCATCCCAACCTCACTCCACTCTCACATCTGATCGCTCTCTGTCATCTGGCAAGATGTTCAAGAGGTAAGTTTCGACTGCTGGACATGTGTTTTGGTGCTTCTGGCGCGCCCATTGCGTCAATTGAGATTGATTTTGCCAAATGAGCTGACCTGTGTCTGCAGCGGCATTTCCTCCTTCGCCCGGGCGGCTCGCCCAACTTTCTCGGCCACCGCCTCGCGACGTGCCCTCAAGCCTGCCGCTCTCCGACTTCCTTTAAACAGCAGATTTGCGAGCTCCGCAAGTGTTGGCGTCGGCAAGATTCACCAGGTAAAGCGACTCATCCGCCAGTGCCGTAAACGGTAATGCCCTTTTCGATGCTGACAATCCCCAGGTCATCGGTGCCGTCGTCGATGGTATGTCGAAAACTTTTTTCATCTGGTTTTTCAGACCCGCGACGTCGCGGTTCAATTGACATTAATATTTCAACAGTCAAATTCGACACTGCCAAGCTGCCCGCCATTCTGAACTCTCTCGAGACCGACAACAATGGCAACAAGCTCGTCCTCGAAGTCTCGGTATGTATACCCCTAAACGCCCGTGGTTGATGATGATGCATTGAGCGCTTGATCTAACCATACCACAGCAACATCTTGGTGAGAGTGTAGTCCGATGTATTGCCATGGACGGTAGGTCTACCATGACACCAATTTGTCCGAGACGCAAATTCTGATTCTTTTCGGCCTCTTAGGTACCGAGGGTCTGGTCCGAGGCGCCAAGGCTACCGACACTGGCGCACCTATCACTATTCCTGTCGGCCCCGCCACCCTGGGCCGCATCATCAACGTCACTGGTGATCCCATCGACGAGCGTGGTCCCATCAAGACTGACAAGTTCTTGCCTATTCACGCCGAGCCTCCCGAGTTCGTTGACCAGTCCACCTCTGCCGAGATTTTGGTCACCGGTATCAAGGTCGTCGATCTGCTCGCTCCCTACGCTCGTGGTGGAAAGATTGGTCTCTTCGGTGGTGCTGGTGTCGGCAAGACTGTGTTCATTCAGGAGCTCATCAACAACATCGCCAAGGCCCACGGTGGTTACTCAGTCTTCACTGGTGTCGGCGAGCGTACCCGTGAGGGTAACGATCTGTACCACGAAATGCAAGAGACCTCGGTCATTCAGCTTGACGGCGAGTCCAAGGTCGCCTTGGTGTTTGGTCAGATGAACGAGCCCCCTGGTGCCCGTGCCCGTGTTGCCCTGACTGGTTTGACCATTGCTGAATACTTCCGTGACCAGGAAGGCCAGGATGGTAAGTTGTTCTGCGCCCTGTGATGGTCCCACGACAGATGCTAACCATGTTGTGCAGTGTTGCTCTTCATCGACAACATTTTCCGATTCACGCAGGCCGGTTCTGAGGTGTCTGCTCTGCTGGGCCGTATCCCCTCTGCTGTCGGCTACCAGCCCACTCTTGCCGTCGACATGGGTGGTATGCAGGAGCGTATCACCACGACCAAGAAGGGTTCCATCACTTCCGTCCAGGCCGTCTACGTCCCCGCTGACGATTTGACTGATCCTGCCCCTGCTACAACCTTTGCCCATTTGGACGCCACCACTGTCTTGTCCCGTGGCATCTCCGAGTTGGGTATCTACCCTGCTGTCGATCCCCTTGACTCCACCTCTCGTATCCTCGATCCCCGTATCATTGGCGAGGAGCACTACACCACGGCCACTCGTGTCCAGCAAATCCTCCAGGAGTACAAGTCTCTCCAGGACATCATTGCCATTCTGGGCATGGACGAATTGTCCGAGGCCGACAAGCTTACTGTCGAGCGTGCCCGTAAGATTCAGCGTTTCCTCAGCCAGCCCTTCACGGTGGCTCAGGTCTTCACTGGTATCGAGGGCAAGCTGGTCGATCTCAAGGACACCATTGCCTCGTTTAAGGCCATCTTGAACGGTGAGGGCGACAGTCTTCCCGAGAACGCTTTCTACATGGTTGGTGACTTGGCCTCTGCCAAGGAGAAGGGTGCCAAGATTCTTGCGGATTTGGAAAAGAACTAAGCTGTCTACGCCATAGTAGTAGTATAATACCTGGGGATATGGAGGAGGAAGGAGCCTGTGTATAGATCAGAGAAAACCGGGGTTATGGGAGAGGTTTCTTCTAAAAAGCTCCGTCGATTTAGTCTCCTTTGTAAGGCTGTGTACCAATGACAAAAATTGCTGTTTTGAACGCCATGAAACTTTGATACGAGCGTGCTTCATGTCTATTTGTGTTTTTGCCTTTACCTCTCCCTCTTTAGGTGGGAATGATGCGATCAAGACTGTGCATTGTCGTCCCAGCTATGGCACGCATCGACACCGACAGATAATATGAGCCGACTCGTTACAAACGTCTCACTCTACTGACGATTAATCAGCGAGTGCGTGGTGCGGTTGTGAGCATTGACTGACTCGGCTCGACTCAACTTGATGGGCAGACATGTCATGCGCTGCAACGAATCGCGCTTGGAATATATATATTATGTATTTATCTAGAGTTTTGTATGCATTGTCTTCATACATCCCGCTTAGACACAGACACCAAGGTACCCAGACTAATAGGCAAAATCGCTGTACACTCTCGCGACGCTGGCACATGCTATTCAATCATGTCCAACATCAGCTCTTCCTTTACCCGGTCCGTATGGCTCCGCGAGCACAACGGTTCCCGTTTCTTGGGAGAGGCCAATCGCCCTGCCCTGATCATCGACCAAGCCGAGTAGCTCCAACTCTAGCTGCTGGTCTTCTTCCGGTGTACCAAACGGAAATGGGCAAATTCCCCAATAGGGGTCATTGAGGAGCAGCCTCGCCAACTCCGTTGTGTCGTCTATACTCCTTGCCCGGAGCGGAACGTCGAGCACGGAATGCCAAGCAGGACCAAGGTGTTTGCATATGTCCTCAACAGACCTCTTACCGACTCCAACGAGCCACCAAGGGCGAGTGATCAACTTGAGGAAGACTGCATAATGAGCCAGTATCACGAGGGCACGGTCGCGTTTCTAACGGAGCAGCTCGACAAAAGGAGCGGGCAAGAACGTGAACCATGCGATGATGCGCAGTTTCATGACTGGGGTGAGCCCACCTCGCCGCAGATGTTCATACAAAGAACCGAGATACCCTAAAGCGTACAGATACGTAGATCTGTGTACAAACTCATCACCATGTGGATCGATTGCTGGAACCAAGCGGATCAGATGCTCAGGTACATGCTTCCCTGCTTCCCTGAGGTTCATAGATGGACGGTGGAAAAGCGGCTTCAGCCCTGTGCTGTACAGAGCATCCCTCGGCAATCGGTCAAAGATGAGGCGAATCCCACGCCATATCGGCAGCCATTGAACAATGTACAGATCCGGGCCCTCGGGATCCCGAAAATGCTCAGACGATATGGCTATCAAAAGTAAAGAGTTGGCCAATAGCGCGCCAAAAGTATTCGGTTCCGCAGCTTCGATAGCGCGCCGGTATTCACTCAACGACTCGTCCTGGTAAGAATAATATCTTGCGGCATGCCCCAAATCCTCGCCCGTGACAGTCCTGGCGTGAAGACACGACAGAGCCAAGACAGACCGGAAGAGAAATCTTGCGTCCAAGGCATGCTTCATGACATGTACTCGCATTACATCCTGCAAGTGGCCACCGTCAACAGAAAAGGTAGAGCATGTGTATGCCATGAAATGCCAGATGATCTTCATGTCTAGTGGGTCACACTCAGGCAGCGAGGCGACTGGCTCGTGGACGACGACGAGAGGAGCAGAATCGGATGTGAATGAAGACAATGCATCCGACGAGGGGAGCATTGGTGGCGACGAGGCGAACGTTGATGGCGACGAGGGGAGCCTTGGTGGCGACGAGCGGAGCGTTGATGACGACGCAGAGGGGTCGAAGAAATTGAATATATGAGACGCGTTAGACGCACATATGCTAGTCCACCGCACGCATCGTCCACAGGATGCACTTTCTTCGTCACATTCTTGCCTCTGATGTTGGCAGGCTTGACAACGCGTAAGACGGCTGTTTACCCCGCGTGTTGAGTGCCGAGCATCATGTTGAAGAGGTTCAACTGTGAAAGGTCCTTTGGTAGAAGGGCCAGCAGAAGGGGGCCCAGTATCGTCGTTTTCGGATCTTGGCAGCTCCATCTTGTCTTTTGACCTTGGCAACTCTACCTTGTATTTGAATTTTGGCAGATCCATCTCGTCTTCGAATCTTGGCAGTTCCGTCTTCTTGTCATCGAATCCTGGCAGTGTCTTCTTATCTTTGAATCCTGGCAGCTCTGTCTTCTTGTCATCGAATCTGGCAGCTCTGTCTTCTTATCTTTAAATCCTGGCAGCTCCGTCTTCTTGTCTTTGAATCCTGGCAGCTCCGTCTTCTTGTCTTTGAAT